>MJUT01063874.1:56964-67873 GCA_002080005.1 Gigantidas platifrons
TTGACAGCCATTGAAAACTCCATATAAAAGAGATACATTTGATGGATACTACATCCCCTCTCATGAATGTTAATAAACAAAGTCATCTGGAGGTCACCCCATGGACTTCAACACACAGGATGGAAATCCAGAACCATACATAGTTATGATGGTAGCCTTTATTATTTATCCCTTTTATTACATGTATGTATTAGCTAAACTGGCCTTAATAGCCATGACGTGAGCTTTTCCCAACACTTGGGTGTCATAAACTTTTTAAAAAATCCATGAGACAACAATCTACCAAAACGCAAAATAAAAAATTTCATATAGAGAATGCCAAACAGTCTTCAACAGTGGAGAAATGTCCACACTGATACTCACAAAATTCCGCTCCAAGACTTAAGTATATTCACAAGAATTATTTAAAATTGATGTTTTCAAAGATCAAGTTAAAGATATGTCGGCAAGTCATTGTGCAAGTACATTTTGTACTGAGCAAAAAAAAAACAAGCCCCTTTATTCTGTCATACTTTCAGTTGTCCTCAGAATTAATTTAAATTTAATTTAAATTTTATGTTAAATCTTGTCCAATTAAGATTAAGTTAAGTAGAATTTTCTGCTAATTTGATGGCTGGGCCTACAGAAGTATATCTCTGAACAAAAGGAATATTTGAAAAAATTATTAAAAGAAGTTGTGATTACAGCTCTAAACTGAACTTTTGCGGGGACACTAGGCGATCTGCCCAACTTTGCACCAGCTATGGAAATAAGGGATGACCATTTAATTTGGGGGAAAGGGGGGGCAGTCTTTTTTTGTTAAATAAATGTTCTCTCTGCCCAAATTTGAAAAAGATATAATTCTGCCCTCTACTCCTAAGTAAATAAAAGGTTCCACAATGTTATTTCAAAAAATGACATTTAAATATTCTGTCCTGTACAAATGCATAAAATAAATTTTCTGTCCGACTAAAAGTTGAAAAAAAATGACCCGAAAAATTTACTAGAATCCCCACAGAATCAAATTGTCATTCCCTAAAATAATGATTGCCTAGGGAGGGAATCGAACCCTCGTACAAAAGTCTGTTTGGAGACAAATTTGGATCCCCCCAATCAATTGTCACTTATATATAAATAAAAGTTCCTCTTTAAATTTGGTAATTGTGTATTTCTGGTGTAACCTATACATATATTTGTTTATTTTTCTGTCGCATGACCCCCCCCCCCCTACACACACACACTTTTCACCCAAAGTTGCAGGTTAGATAAAGGATCATCATGCCTAACAATATCAGTAACTGACACAACATTTGGTGAGGATGGTCTCAAGGACCAATGCAAGTCCGTCGGATGGGGCGATATTTATATAAGGTTAGCTCGAGTAAGGGGATGGCAATATCCTGAGCACATTTCAAAATATAATCAATGTTTTCTACCAAGTATTTGCTTAATGTCGAATGTGAGAAGAAGAATGGTAGGGAGTATTGACAGTTGAGAATTGTTCTGTTCAGGTCATCCTCTTTAGCAGTATCATTCATTTCTACTAAATGCATGTACCAATGACATAGCTGTAGAGAGTAATTAAATAGCTCATCACTTTTTTTCTCTGTTGTATAAGGGACTAGCACAATTTTGCTATCAACTGTACACAACTGTTAGCACTGAACATTTTGTAGATCTTTGGGACAACTCTGATCAGTGTCAACTTTGCAATATCCATAATGATCAATAAATTCGGTTATAACAGTAAACAATTGGTCCTTGGTCTCATCCATTGTTTTTTCTTCTGTGCTTGTCAGAAGATATATTTCTGGCTTGGTGTCAATAGTTTCCATTTTGAAATATTCAATGAATTGTTCTTTTATGAGTGATTCACCAACAACCATTAGCAGATCATGATGTGGTCTAAATCTCCCTTTCACAGTGCCATTTACATTTGACCGATGGAGCAAGGTCTTGAAATAATGAAGGGTTCCAGGAGAATTCTTGTTTTTGTAGAACCTTTTGTAGCATTTCTGAAAGGAAAATATATAAAACATAGTACGATAAAATGAATATTATACCCCCACTTGTAGAGAGGGGGCTATATTGCAATCACCTTGTCCGTCCGTCCATCCGTTTGTCCATCCGTTCACACTTTCGTAACAGATATCTCAGCTTCTACTGGAAGAAATGATTTTATATTTGATATATGGCTTTGGCATGGTGACTTGTACCGTGTCTCCCCTTTCCAGGTTTACCGCACATCTACTTCCTGTTTACTGTGCGACTTACAAATGAACGAGTGGGGGTATTCTTAGCACGACGTAACGTGCAACATCATGTTTCAAACTTATCTGCAGTAAATAATTTTATTACATTAATATTTACAATGGACAAACAAACAAATAAAGTCATTATGTATTTATTATGGTCATGATTACATAGATTGTGAAAAACTTAATTGGGAAATAAAGATTGAAAAAATGAATAGTTTATTTTTATCATGGTCAAAGCAAAATCTCCCAAAGGGTATTACCGGTAAATAGAAATACATGTAGTATTTAGGTTGTATATATTTCATGTAATTCTGAGTATAGCCCTGGATAATCAGAACAGGATGTAACAGGGAAACACAAAAAGGAGCTTGGACTGTTGGTGTAGCAAGCATTTGAATAAAATATATTACGTTGTTAAAAAAAATATTTACAATGAAATACATACATCCAAGAAGTCCTGCTTGCTGTGCCAAAGTTCACAAATTATTGGGTACAAGTCTTCAAATAGTTTTTCAGGTGTAACTGAAAGTGTACGTAAGTTTTTGGCTTCCTGTAGCCTGCATCGTGTTAACTGGTCATCACCTATCACACACTTGTGTCTTCTCAGAAGTGCAACATCACCTGAAAAATAAGTTCATTTTATTATTTTTTTTAATCTAAATTTGTTTTCTTTTTGCTCTTTAAACCACAAAAATATGTAAAATTCAATAGATGCTCCAGGACTAAATTATACTTTAATGTGCATGGTCATGCATGTACAATTTATATGGTGTTTAAATGTTTCCAAATGGATGTCATTACTAGGGAAACCACAAAATTTGAAAAAAAAATGGAAAATGTTCAAAACTGGTTTACACTTTATAGAAATGTGCTTAGCTTTGCATGCAAAAACAAGGTGTATGTGAGGTATATTAGGTACGAGACCACAGTGATAAAGTGAACAAAGCAATATATGATAAGGTTACAATTTTATATTTGAAAATATATATATAAGAATGGGTTTTAAAGAGTTGAGCCACACATCAGTATCAATATATCTACATGTGCAAAGGCCACACTACAAACCCATAGCCTCCTGTCAGATTTGAACTGACACCTCTTGGCGACCTATGTCATCAAGTGTACTACATTATACTAAAGAAGATCTTTTGGCTATACATGTAGTGTTTACTTTATGTACAAAAGAAACATGTTTGGTACATTGATAGAATCAGACCTGTACATGTACCACCTTGACTAGCTCTTTATAAATTGATTAGTCCTACCAACCCCAGAAAAAATAGGTGGTAAATTTTTAAGTTTTAGGAAAAAAAATTGTAGGTACCCGGGCAAAGATTTTCTATTCCTTCCAAGTGCAGTTCTAATTGTAATTCTTATCATTATATTTACCGAATGCTTTGGTATACAAATCAACCAACTGACTTTCGTATCCGTCCATAATAGCTAAGCAATCCGAATGTTTAGCTTTGTTCTTAAACATAATGGGTAAAGGGTATACTTTCGAGGCAGCTGACATCTTCCTGGTGTATTCATGCGGTATATGATCAGGTAGCAACTTCCTCAAACGCTGAAAAGCAGGAATTGTACATAGAATCCTGGCCAGTAACACACAATATGAGTATTTCAGTTTTTCTCGTTTAGCACTGTCTGGAGAGAGAAGAACATTTTCTGCTGATAAGTTTCCAATATCAACCTTTGGGGGATCATTGCATATGTCCACTGAAGCAACACAGGGAAATATAATGTTTGAGGTAAAAAGATGAAGGTCTTTATTTCTATTCTGGGCTGTCAACTGTGATACCTTCACATATTGGTCTAGATTGTCACCTGTAAGAGAAGTAAGAGATTTCAGCATTATCATAAATGCCAGAAACAGTAATATTCATCACATCAGTGGACATGATATTAAGTATTTTTTTACCATTCTGAAATCCACTACATGTGAGTATTAATACAAGTCTCCGTTTACTTAACATCACTTGATGCTAGTCAGGAGAATTTGCATTGGTAGCCTAGCTTATGTAATGGTGAGGTACCTAATTGCCTAATTGACTAATGATCTGAAATTCAATCTTGAGACAACCTACTTTGGAACATGCATCAAGATGGACAATGTATTATGGAAAATACTGGGAAGTGGAATAAATGTTCATGAGAAAATGATCCAAAAACAGCAAAATACAAATCTTCATACAGAGAACGTCAAGCAGTCTTAAAACTAGAGGCTCAGGTGAGCCTGTATCGCTCACCTGATATAAATAAGTCCTCTTAAGAATGTCTGCATGCCGAATACATCTAAGTTACTATTCAAATCCCATAGGGTTCTATGTTAAAACTATGTCTGCTCATGGCAGCCATCTTGGATGAAGATTGTGGTCAGTGGACACAATTTTGAAAGTATATACTACCCAAGGAACATCCATGCCATGTTTGCTTTAAATTGGCTGGCTGACTGGTTTCAGAGGAGAAGACTTTTAAACAATTTTCCCATTGGGTCCTATGTTAAAACTATGTCCGCTGACGGCGGCCATTTTTGACCGAGATTGGAGTCACTGAACACAATTTTGAAAGTTGACCATTTAAGGACCATTCATGCCATGTTTGCTTTAAATTGGCTTACGGGTTTCAGAGGGAACAAAATTTAAACATTTTTCCCATAGGGTCCTATGTTAAAACTATGTTCACTGACGGCGGCCATCTTGAATGGAGATCGGGGTCACATGACATTATTTTGAAAGTTGACCACCTAAGGACCATTCATGCCATGTTTGCTTTAAATTGATTTACTGGTTTCAGAGGAAATTTTTTTTAAACATTTTCCCCATAGGGTCCTATGTTAAAACTATGTTCGCTGATGGTGGCCATCTTGAATGGAGGTCGGGGTCACATGACATTCTTTTGAAAATTGAGCACCTAAGGACCATTCATGCCATGTTTGCTTTAAACTGACTTACTGGTTTCAGAGGAAAAATGTTTTAAACATTTTTCCCATAGGGTCCTATGTTAAAACTAAGTCGAGTCATGGCGGCCATCTTGGATATGCGATCGGCACAAAAATAACAAATTTAGTAGAGGACCATCCAGTCATCATTTCTATAATGTTACAATTCCATCGCCTGAGTAGTTTCTGACAAGAAGATTTTCAAAGTTTCAACCAATCAGAACACATTATTGGCCCTGGCAGCCATGTTGGATTTCCGATCTAAACCAAATAACAAATTTGGTAGAGGACCTCCCAATGAACATTTCTGCCAAGTTTGGTCCAAATCTGTTCAGTAGTTTCAAAGAAGAAGATGGAAAGTATGAGAAGTTTACAGACGCGGACGACGACGCCGACAACGGACGCAAAGTGATGACAAAAGCTCACATGACCCTTTGGGTCCGGTGAGCTAAAAAGGACCAACATCCACTGCTTGGCGTTCTGCATATGGCCCCAGACGAGACAAAGAAACCAATGTGAAAGGGTGCTGTTAACATGTACTAGAACTCAACAAACTTACCTGTGATCTTAACTAAAGGATTAGATTGCAGATGTTTGATAATCATGTTTTGATAAGATTCTCCTAAACTGTCTTGGAACTTCAGCCTTCTCTGTGATGATAGTACTATCCCTAAATGATTGAACATTGTCTGGCCCTTCAATGAAAGGAAAGAACTTACAAGCAAATGTTTAAAACAACAAATCATACAGCAGTAAACTATATTTGCAACTTTTACATTATAGTAAATGCCAACAGATGCTGTTGGAAAAGGGTGACATGGTGAGACAATTTTTAACATTCCTTAAATTTATCTACACTTCAATTTCTCTAAACAATAGGCATGTCTTTTTTTCTTCATAGATCTATAGATTTCCAGAATGGTTATTACATTATTTCAATAAAAACTTATATTTGTAAGCATTAAAAAAAAATATTTTAAATGAGGCCTATGTACATTTGTATATTCTTTAACATCTGACTGTCCTGACGGAAGCAAAACAAAGACATAAGATCTCACAGAGACCATTTTTTAATTGCCTTTATAATAAAGGTACAAAAATCTTAAGAAATTATTTAAAGATTATTTTTTTATGGTAACAATATAACAAAATAAACAAAACTGAAAAATACCAAGTAACAATATAACAACAAAATAAACAAAACTGAAAAATACAAGGAAAACAATATTACTGCCATCATTTTCTTAAAAGATTGAATTTGTTACTAGTCATTTTGGTTTTATGATTTCGATGTCACTGTGCAAGCCTAAAAAAAAATCTTTGTTTTCTGTTGGCTACTGAAAAATTTTAATATTAGGTCGGTAGGTAGGAAGGGAGGGGAATTTTTTGCTATAAATATATATATATATATATAATCCAAAAATGACATGGAATTAGCTATGAATTTGACAGTCCTGATGGAAAAAAAATAATTATTCAAAACATAAATAATTTTCTTCAGGTAGGGCCAAGTACGTGGCAACTGCAAACAAATGAAATTTTATATTAGGCCTAACCCAGCAGGCACAACAACGTTGAATCAACGTTGAAATTTGGTTGTTACGTTGAACAACCAAAATTCAACGCTGTTTCAACGTTACAATTTCTACGTTGAATTTGCAACGTTGAATCTACGTTGATATTACGTAGTGGGAACAATGTTGAAAACAGCAACGTTGTTTCAACGTTGAAAATCCAACCTTCTCAGTTCAAAGGAGATGCAATATTAAAGGGGGATGGCTTATTTGAAACTCTTGGGTTAGGCCCTTTTTAGGTAGAGAATTCTGGATTTATTTGTTTTTGGTGACTACGATTATTATTTTCATATATCAATTGGAAACTAGTTGCAATAGTATTTCTCACAGATTGAAAGATAGGCTAAAATAGTTTTTAGCAGTCAGCAAATAATGAAGTTGGTGCAAAAAGAGCAAAATGCCTATTTCACGTTAAGGCCAACCCCTTCCTAATTTTATTTTCATGCACCACCTTTTTTTCCTAAGACGAATCCCTTAATTTAAATCATAGCCAAATATGTCTCTGTTTCAATTTAATATAAGTCTCTTACTGGGACTTCCTTCCTACTAGAAACCACCATGTATGCGTTGAACTGTTAATCGAATCCGTAGGTAAAATTTCGTTTTATCATTTTTAAATTTTCGCGGGCTAGAAACAGGAAGTAACAAATTCGCACATGCGCATTACCGAGCAGTTCAAATATCGAGAGCGCATATCAACACACTGACAGAGACACGAATAAGCACAGGCACTTGTTTCTATCAATGGGGAACTCTTCCTCCCTCTTACTATTACAAGGTGCTCAGCTATTTATTTTGAAAAAAATGGACACCTTCGCTTCACGCTATTTTATGGTATTATTTACGCTTAAAATACACCCTACCTTATAGTAGTCCGAGATTCCTCTGCCGTTCGACGACTATTTAGAGCTTGCTGTTGTCGTTGAACGTCGACAGAGCGCTTGCCATAAACAAAACAGCGGATTTTCCTCTCACACTCGAGAGAGGCACATTTCCACGTTTTGTGACTATCAGATTTTATTTTCTATCCAAAACCCTTATATAAATCGCTTCACCAATCATTTTTCTATTAATTCATAACCATCTTACCCTCAGAAATTGGTGTTACACTCCATTACAGCACAATTTCCCCAGACCATATGATTTCGTCATTTTGAACACTGACATTTTGAAATATTTGTCACGTGACTTCGAGAGAACTACTATTATCGCAATGTATCATGGGAGATGATTTGCATATATGATCTGACCATGTCCAAAATAGGGGGAAACGTAAGACATGTTCTTTCCGAAGCCCGCGGATAATACTGCCAAATGAATCTGTTCTATCCAACATATTTTGTATTATTTTCTTCTGCTCTGATTTGAGCTGTAGATGGAACTGTTTGTCCTGCAGAATATGCTTTATATCGTCTTGTATGTTTGTTTACGTATGATAATTTGGCGCACTGCATTTAGTATCTCCCATCATGCAATGCATTGCTGTCATCTTTCAGTTAGTATCGCGAGATCACGTTAAAAAAATGGCAGTGAAATGACCAAATCATCGGGTGTAAGGAAAAAACGTGCTGTAATCGAGTGTAACACCACTCTCTGAGGGTAAGATGGTTATGAATGAATAGAAAAATTATTGGTGAAGCGATATATATTAGGGTTTTGGATAGAAAATAAAATCTGATAGCCACAAAACGTGGAAATGTGCTACAAATGAGATGCGGGAAAAATCCGCTGTTTTGCTTATGGCAAGCGCTCTGACGTTCAACGACAACAGCAAGTTCTAAATAGTCGTCGAACGGCAGAGGAATCTCGGACTAACCTTATAGCAGTCGCTCCTAAATACATTTATCTTCATCAATATCCACAATTTTCATACCCTTCATGGTGCCCTATGACATACATAACGATTTAAAATACACAATTGTGACTTCTTCACGACTAGACAAATTTCACCATATTAACTTCCGGTTAAATCGAGCGGTAAATTTGAAGCTTCAAATGCGATTGGTTATGTGTAGAATCGAAAGCGAAAGTAAGTCAAATTTCCATTAAATTTTATTTAACAAGAAGTGTGGTTTGTAATGACTTGTAGTATCCATTTAAGAAAAATACATAAATGATCAAATACACAACAACAAAATTTAGATGCATTTTATTTTATTTACATATATTCATTCTGACCTGAACCGGAAGTTAATATGGTGAGATTTGTCTAGTCGCGAAGAGTTCACATTTGTGTATTTTAAATCGCTAGGTATGTCACAGGGCACCATGAAGGGTATGAAAATTGTGGACATTGATGAAGATAAATGTATTTAGGAGCGACTGCTATAAGGTAGGGTGTATTTTAAGCGTAAATAATACCATAAGATAGCGTGAAGCGAAGGTGTCCATTTTTTCAAATAAATAGCTGAGCACCTTGTAATAGTAAGAGGGAGGAAGAGTTCCCCATTGATAGAAACAAGTGCCTGTGGTTCATGGTTAGTAAACTTTTTGTTTGACTCCCCAGTTTTTGTTACAGCGAATAATATTACTTAGAAAATGGAAACATCTTTATTCAAACATATTCATAAAGGAATGTACTATATTTTAAGCACGGACTGTGACTTTTGTGGAATTTAAAAAAAAAAGAGGGGGAAAAACAGGCTGCACAAAAAAACTACTTTGATATGTCATATATTATAGGTTTGTGACTTCCTACTTACTGTCTGTTAAGGTGACTCATGAATATGAAAAAAACAGCAGATTATAAATGTTAAAACACTGTGTTAAAACACTGTTTCTGCAAGTATATACTATCGATAGGGACACCCTATTTTGGGGTAGTTATTCGTTGTCGTTCAACCGTGGACACATTGCTTTGTTTGCATTTACTTTTATTCTAGTTGACAATTTTGCATTATGTTTTACCCTTGTTTGGCTGTCTTTCCCTCTGTCATGTTTTGGTTTCCCTTCAATAACTTGAGTTTGCCTTGGATTTGGTCAAATGTGAAATTTGGCTGTGTTAAGAATCGCAAAAGGTCTGTCAACTTTGATTTTGACAAGAGTATATGTGCCCCATGTTCACCTTCTTTTTTTTCGTTTTATTATATTTTTTGCTGGTAAAATACAGAATTAAAATACATGTGTAAATTTGCTGACCAGGCTGACCTGTAAGCCATAATATTGTCCTGTGAAAATGTGTCCGATTGTATCTTTTTCAAATGAAAAATCCCCAGCAGACCAAAAAGAAGTCACCTCTGTGCTTTATTCCGTCCTCAGACTTTATCATAGAAAACAATTGTAACAGAGGACAATATTTCACGGCAGACACTATTTAATCATACAGACCGACTGACTCACTTACAGTACGTATGGGTCAACAACTGCCATACAAATTTGTTTTAATTAAACCGAAATTAAGGTGTTTCCTGATTGTTGAGCCACTTTTTCAACAGTTGTAGTGTTGGAATAAGTTACAAAATGTACAACAAATACCGAAGTTGGAGAAAAAAGATGGCTTATAAGATCTATAACAAAAAGTTGACCATAATATAGGTCCTAGACACAAAATTTCATATGTGAAAAGTGCAAACTGGAAATTATACAGACTTCTAAGAAATTAACAAAATTGTTGTAGTTGTGACAAACAGTAGTCTGCACAAAGGCAATTTCCCCCCCCCTAGTCAAGTTTGCTAAAGGTGCAGAATAATACATACATTTTTCAATATCATTCCAAGGGAATGGGAGTTACATTGTACAATAACCATTATACAAATGTAGCTATTAGTTAAATCCTGTCCATTTTGTGTTTGCAGTCAGTACTATACCAATCCAATTTTAACGCATAATTCCATGGAATGGTTTTGATAATACATTGTGTATTTGATTTTCTTTCTTCAGATGTATGAGTAATGGACTGATGGCCGGGATGAACATGAAGGGCTAGAAGGATAAATTCCCATTTGCAAAGTCATGCTTATTTAAACTAATCAAAGGTTAGTGATTATTATTAATATTGTCATTTTTTTTAATGATTTTCAAGACTTTACTTAAGTAATATTATTTACAAAGTTTTATTCTTTTCATTTTGATGTTCTTCAAGTACAATCTTTAACAAGTATATCTTATAAAAAGTTAGCATTTAATTTGATAATCTAATAATTGATTGTGTTATTGGA
>MJUT01063878.1:4400-19046 GCA_002080005.1 Gigantidas platifrons
ATGTATGTAATTAAGTTGACCCGGGCCTTTACGGAGTATTCATAATCTATATGATTGAATGGTAGCAAAGTTGATCCCGGGTCTGTCTGGAATAACCAGGAGGACCATGCATGTAAATAAAATGTACCCTGGTCTCTTATGAAGTAATCAGAGGGTATATGTATGTAATTAAGTTGACCCGGGCCTTTACGGAGTATTCATAATCTATATGATTGAATGGTAGCAAAGTTGATCCCGGGTCTGTCTGGAATAACCAGGAGGACCATGAATGTAAATAAAATGTACCCTGGTCTCTTATGAAGTAATCAGAGGGTATATGTATGTAATTAAGTTGACCCGGGCCTTTACGGAGTATGCATGAGCTATATGATTGAATGGTAGCAAAGTTGATACCGGGTCTGTCTGGAATAACCAGGAGGGCCATGCATGTAAATAAAATGTACCCTGGTATCTTATGAAGTAATCAGAGGGTATATGTATGTAATTAAGTTGACCCGGGCCTTTACGGAGTATTCATAATCTATATGATTGAATGGTAGCAAAGTTGATCCCGGGTCTGTCTGGAATAACCAGGATGACCATGAATGTAAATAAAATGTACCCTGGTCTCTTATGAAGTAATCAGAGGGTATATGTATGTAATTACGTTGACCCGGGACTTTACGGAGTATTCATGAGCTATATGATTGAATGGTAGCAAAGTTGGTACCGGGTCTGTCTGGAATAACCAGGAGGACCATGAATGTAAATAAAATGTACTTGGTCTCTTATGAAGTAATCAGAGGGTATATGTATGTAATTAAGTTGACCCGGGCCTTTACGGAGTATTCATAATCTATATGATTGAATGGTAGCAAAGTTGATACCGGGTCTGTCTGGAATAACCAGGAGGGCCATGCATGTAAATAAAATGTACCCTGGTCTTTTATGAAGTAATCAAAGGGTATATGTATGTAAAAAAAAATTGACCCAAATGTTTTACTGAGTTATCAGGATATCTTTTATATTATATTCAGATTTTGGACAAAGGAAAAATGGCCTTATACAACAGGTGACCTCCTAAAAGAGGTTCAATTCATATGAAACTTTCTATGACAGGACAAGAGAAATGTGACCTTTTAATATAGGTGACTGCTTAATAGAGGTGACCACAAGGGAAAATAAAATTAAACCGGTCGTACAGTGTAATTTGTTTTGTTTATCATTAGATTACATTTTATATTTTGTTTCTTTTACAGTTGCTTCATTATCAACTGACCCCAAGGACTCAGGCCATGGTATCATAATAGGGGTCACCGTGGGTGTATTGGCTGTGGTAGGAGTAGGCATTTTTCTAGTTGTGATGAAAAGCAAGTTAAAAAGTTCTATTGGAGCTGCATCTTAAAATAAAAAACAACAAGTATTTACCGATGGAGATGAGAGGGGATTGCCTCCCTCTAATGATACAAAGGGCGGCAATACTAATAATAATGCACCTGTATCTAGTCTGATGGTGAATGACAATAAAGGATCCCCATCGTATCTGATGGTAAATGACAATAAAGTGTCCCCAACATATAGTGATTATGTGGTATATGTCTTACCTACTGTCTATAAGGTAATGCCTCATAGACCTGTCTTTGTATGAGAGTGGGAGCAAAAGTATTCCTTTTGAATATACATATAATGTACTACTAAACAAATTGAAGGAAATGCTTAGTAAAAACCAAAGATTTTCGTACAAGTTTCTGAGATATAATGTTGTTTGATTTTTCCTCTATTTCAAGTTTTGTTTTTATACTTTCCTTAAATTTTACTTATTCTTAAATAAAAATACTGAAATTTTTATGGGTTTTTGTTTTTTGTTATTGAAATTTTTAAGACAATTTCATATAAAAATTAAAGGTAATAAAAAACATATTTACTTAGAAGCAGTTGGTCTCCCTTAAAATGAAATTAATGGTTTATAATGTAGTACACAAGATAGCTATAGTTAAACTTAGAAATATATATACCTCCTCTGTGTAATCTTTCTTCATTTTTTTAATTAATATATATATATAATTCTTTAAATTCGTTTTATTTTATTTTATTTATTTATTTCTATTTTTTTTAATGAAAATAAAAAAAACCAACATTTTTATGACGCATTTTAGCATAACGGTAAGTTCTTCGTTTCCAATGTCAAAATTGTTTACAATAATTGCGGTTAATTGATTATTCCATTAACATTAATATGATATATTATCTTAATACTTAATCCCTCTTTTTCCTTGTCTAAATTCCTAAATTTGAGTGTTTTATTAAATATACATATATACTATACATGTAGCCATCTATAGTATCTCTCATCAATCTGTTTAGTAGTATATTATCTGTCCTTCCTCTCTTGAATATATGTCTTCTCAACATGTAAAGGGCTGTTGTGGTCGTGTGGTCGTATACAGAAGTAGTTAGATTGACAACTATTATCTATCCTTTCTCTCTTGTATATATGTCTTCTCAACATCTAAGGGGGCCACCATGGCCGTGATTGTATGGTAGTTGGATTTACCACTACCTGTGTAATCAGTGCACATCACCATTAAAGTTGTGAGTTCGAATCCCAGTCATTGTGGGGTGTACTCGAAACAAGATTATTTGATTAAGCTTGCCAGTGAAAAGAGTTTCAAGATACCAAATGGTTATGATCAGATTCCGTAAAAGGACAGACAACACAATGGCCAAAAAAAGGGAACAAAAGGACAAATAACAATCTACAAAACACTACACAGAAAACTAAAGATCGAGCAACACGAAGCCAAACTAAAAACCGAGGCTGAACTCATGTGACTTAGGGCAGGTCGACGGTTCTCTCCGGCTACTCCGATTTCCGCAAACAATAAAACTGACCGCCACGATATAACTGAAATATTGTTGAAAGTGGCATTAAAAACTATTACCTCTAACCATCTCAAGATTTAATCAGTACCCAACATGATGTAATAATAAACCGCATCGGTGGTGTATTGGTTAGCGTGCTTGCCTCTAGTGAGGTAGATCGTGGGTTTGAGGCCCGATCGGGTAAAACCAAAGACTATAAAATTGGTATTTGTTGCTTCTCCGCTAAGCATGCAGCATTAATGAGAAAGAACAAAGACTGGTTGATTCTGAATCAGGATAATTTGCACGAGTGGGGCGACATGTCTATCCACTGACTGTTGTTTCAATGAGTACTGTAAAAATCCAACTAAGCGTGTTGGTCTAGTACAAAGTGGACCTCATCATCATCTCATTGAAAATTAACTTGTTCTTACCATGATATAGCTGAAAAACTGCTGAGTTGGCGTTAAACAACAATCAATCACTCACTCACGATGTAATTACATGTACAATGGTATCCCGCATTATTACTATACAGTTTTAAAAAGTCATGGTCAACAATTCCACAAATATCAACAAAATGAACGGTCACCTCTGATATCTCAAACCATTGAATATAACAACAAGGCAAATGGCTTGGGAGAGACAAAAGTGAATGACAACATAAACTCTTTACCCGTTTCTTCTCTGAAAAACCACATGCTATCACAAAAATGAATGACAACATAAACGCTTTATCCGCTTCTTCTCTGAAAAACCACATGTTATCACAAAAATGAATGACAACATAAACTCTTTACCTGCTTCTATTCTAAAACACCACATGCTATCATAAAAATGAATGACAACATAAACGCTTTACCCGCTTCTACTCTAAAGCACCACATGCTATCACAAAAATGACTGACAACATAAACTCTTTACCTGCTTCTACTCTAAAACACCACATGCTATCACAAAAATGAATGACAACATAAACTCTGTATCCGCTTCTACTCTAACACACCACATGCTATCACAAAAATGAATGACAACATAAACTCTTTACCCGCTTCTACTCTAAAACACCACATGCTATCACAAAAATGAATGACAACATAAACTCTTTACCCGCTTCTACTCTAAAACACCTCATGCTATCACAAAAATGAATGACAACATAAACTCTTTACCCGCTTCTACTCTAAAACACCACATGCTATTACAAAAATGAATGACAACATAAACTCTTTACCCGCTTCTACCCTAAAACACCACATGCTATCTCAAAAATGAATGACAACATAAACTCTTTATCTACTTCTACTCTAAAACACCACATGCTATCACAAAAATGAATGACAACTTAAACTCTTTATCCGCTTCTACTCTAACACACCACATGCTATCACAAAAATGAATGACAACATAAACTCTTTACCCGCTTCTACCATAAAACACCACATGCTATCTCAAAAATGAATGACAACATAAACTCTTTATCCACTTCTACTCTAAAACACCACATGCTATCACAAAAATGAATGACAACATAAACTCTTTACCCGCTTCTACTCTAAAACACCACATTCTATCACAAAATTGAATGACAACATAAACTCGTTACCCGCTACTACTCTAAAGCACCACATGCTATCACAAAAATGAATGACAACATAAACTCTTTACCTGCTTCTATTCTAAAACACCACATGCTATCACAAAAATGAATGACAACATAAACTCTTTACCTGCTTCTATTCTAAAACACCACATTCTATCACAAAATTGAATGACAACATAAACTCTTTACCCGCTTCTACTCTAAAACACCGCATGCTATCACACAAATGAATGACAACATAAACTCTTTACCTGCTCCTACTCTAAAACACCACATGCTATATCAAAGATGAATGACAACATAAACTCTTTACCCGCTTCTACTCTAAAACACCACATGCTATCACAAAAATGAATGACAACATAAACTCGTTACCTGCTTCTACCCTAAAACACCTCATGCTATCACAAAGATGAATGACAACATAAACTCTTTACCCGCTTGTACTCTAAACACCACATGCTATCACAAAAATGAATGACAACATAAACTCTTTATCCGCTTCTACTCTAAAACACCTCATGTTGTCACAAAAATGAATGACAACATAAACTCTTTACCCGCTTCTACTCTAAAACACCACATGCTATCACAAAAATGAATGACAACATAAACTCTTTATCCACTTCTACCCTAAAACACCACATGCTATCACAAAGATGAATCACAACATAAACTCTTTATCCGCTTCTACTGTAAAACACCACATGCTATCACAAAAATGAATGACAACATAAACTATTTACCCGCTTCTACTCTAAAACACCTCATGCTATCACAAAAATGAATGACATCATAAACTCCTTACCCGCTTCTACTCTAAAACACCACATGCTATCACAAAGATGAATGACAACATAAACTCTTTACCTGCTTCTACTCTAAAACACCACATGCTATCACAAAGATGAATGACAACATAAACTCTTTACCCGCTTCTACTCTAAAACACCACATGCTATCACAAACATGAATGACAAAATAAACTCTTTACCTGCTTTTACTCTAAAAAACCTCATGCTATCACAAAGATGAATGACAATATAAACTCTTTCCCGCTTCTACTCTAAAACACGACATGCTATCACAAAAATGAATGACAACATAAACTCTTTATCCACTTCTACTCTAAAACACCACATGCTATCACAAAAATGAATGACAACATAAACTCTTTATCCACTTCTCCTCTAAAACACCACATGCTATCACAAAAATTAATGACAACATAAACTCTTTACCCGCTTCTACCCTAAAACACGACATGCTATCACACAAATGAATGACAACATAAACTCTTTTCCCGCTTCTACCCTAAAACACCACATGCTATCACAAAAATGAATGACAACATAAACTCTTTATCCACTTCTACCCTAAAACACCACATGCTATCACAGAAATGAATGACAACATAAACTCTTTAGCCGCTTCTACTCTAAAACACCACATGCTATCACAAAGATGAATGACAACATCAACTCTTTACCCGCTTCTACTCTAACACACCACATGCTATCACAAAAATTAATGACAACATAAACTCTTTATCCACTTCTACCCTAAAACACCACATGCTATCACACAAATGAAAGACAACATAAACTCTTTATCCACTTCTACCCTAAAACACCACATGCTATCACACAAATGAATGACAACTTAAACTCTTTATCCACTTCTACTCTAAAACACCTCATGCTGTCACAAAAATGAATGACAACATAAACTCTTTACCCGCTTCTACCCTAAAACACCACATGCTATCACAGAAATGAATGACAACATAAACTCTTGACCCGCTTCTTTGAAAAACCACATGCTATCACAAACATGAATGACAACATAAACATAGACAGTAGATTAACAAGGACGGTAAATGCTCGTAGTTAATTAACTACTATCTGAGAAGGTGGAATCTCTCTGTTATAAAGACCATCATTCTTATCATGTCCTTCGAAATTAAAACTGTGGATCAAAGGCACATCTGTATTGAATGATGTTTCCTTACTGCCAAGGGAGCAGTATTTCAGTTCCATTCGTAGCGACTGAGAACAAGTAATAAATCACACGTGCCAAAAAACCACCACTTATAACATGCGATTAACCATTGACACCTGCTACCAGTTCCATTTTGCATGTAATTAGCTCGGCATTCACCAAGCACCCGTTCCGTTTTGTGAATGATTCGTTCCGCACAACTAGCCGACGGGTTTTATTTCGACTGATAGTACTTCGTAGAGTAGGAACTAAATCATATTGTTGTATCAAGAGTTCCCTCGCATATGACACAACTATTGATAGATGTTTATTTTTAAGAAAACAAACATATTAAATCATGAACGACAGGAATGGAATATGTAGCAAACATTCCATTCTTCAGCTACAATTATGATGATATACTAGTAATTCGTATTTCTATTGATCGGTGTATGTCATATTAAGAATTATAACATAATATGTTGCTTGCTCGAGAAGAGTACAATAGATTGTGACTTCCACCACCGGCTATTTCAAACCAAATACCATAAACAAGGTATTTGCTGAATCTCTGCATAGCAACTGGTATTAAGGGGTAAGAGCAAACACTGGGGGCTTCAGTGTCCTGATAATGCGTCCGAGTGGGTGTGTCATGACTACATGCCGACTGTCAGTATGCAATATCAACATTACAATCAGATTTTTGATATAGTACAAAGCGAGGAGAATATTGCATTTTTATGGCATCTTTTGAATGAGGATTCGAATGGATAAACAAATATTGCTTGTTGTTCAACTCTCACTTGAAGAAAAGTTTGAAGATGACAAACGTTTCGAAAAAGGACGACAGACAATGCAAAAGCCAAAAGAAAAAGGACAAAAGGACAAACAACGATCCACAAAACATTACACAGAAAACTAAAAATCGAGCAACACGAACCCCACTAAAAACCGGGGAAGAACTCAGGCGCTCCGGAAGGGTAAGCAGTTCCTATGCCACAGTAAAAAAAACATGCCCATTGTAATTTGTTATATGCGTGGACGGATTGTGGCATTCTTCAAATACGAGGTACGTTTACCATAGCAATATGACGGCAGTTATTCCACACATCGAACCCACGGTGTCTTATTTCTATTCCTCTGGGAAAACATTATGTTCCATGCATGTATTAGAAGACCATTAGTACCCGATATTGTTTAATTTGTTAGGCTTTTTATCCTGAGGGGTAGCTTGTGAAGTGAAAGATTGTATTAGAAATTCATAGCATAACAACATTCACGAACCTCGATCGTCAATATAGTCAAAATCGAGTGTAAACTAAGCTACAATTAAGCTACTGACGTTTTCCAATTTGATAGTATTTTGATTTTCGATATACAATGATCAACATATCTTCAAATAGATCAGAAAACAAATGTCAATACCACTAGTGTTTTATAACCTCACAGGAAGTCGACAATTTACAAAAGTCACTTAACCCTAGTTATCTTTGTATTTTTACCGGAAATATGATTGTGTACATGTAACAACACGGACATTTTAAATGAACTTTTAATGTATGCTGTTATTTGCTTGGTGGTGTTTAACGCCACTTTCAACAATAACTTTCAGTTATATCGTGGCAGTCAGCTTTATTGGCGGAGGAAACTGGAGGACCCGGAGAAAACCACCGACCTGTCGCAAGTCACTGACAAACTTTATCACATAATGTTGTACACCTCGTCCTGATCGAGATTCGAACTGACAACTTTAGTGGTGTAAGGCATTTATTACATTGGTAGTTGTAAATCCAACTACCATCCGATCACGGCCACAAAGGCCCGTTTAGGGCTTCCATTTTTTTGTATTTGTATTTCCTAAGTCGAAATAGGTAAACATGTTACACCAGTCCCTTTCTTGAAAGTTATAGCAATATTAGAAACATATATTTATTTTACCGAACATGTACTTTATAACAAATACAAAAAATACTGGTAAGTAAAAATACTCAATCCTTAATCTGATTTGGTTTACCGTTAAGGAACATCTGTGTAACAAATGACCACGGATATGTTCCACTCGTCGTAAGCACTTTCTGGTCCTTTCCTTATTCATGACTTGCCACCTGGTTTGTGACTAGAGTAACACGACGGGTGCCACTTGTGGAGCAGTAACTGTTTACCCTTCCGGAGCACATGAATTCAACCTCGATTGTTAGGGGGTTTTGTGTGGCTGGATCTTTTAGTTTTATGTATAAGTTTTGTAGATCGTTTTCTTGGTTTGTCCATTATGGTGCCTGTCCTCCTTCGATTTATGGATTCTGACACCTTTGGTATCTTCAAACTCTTCTTAAAATATATTTATTGATTGTTTGTTGTTTAATGTGCAGTGGGAAATATTTCAAACATATTCAAAACGAGAACAAGATAAACAAGATTATAAAACTTTAAACGGAGAAATATGGCAACCAGGTCAAGGATCTTCTACTTCCGCTGGGAAAGTTATGAAAAGCTGGGGATGCGCCCGGTAGCTCTGTGGGTCGAGTCCTGGAAACAGTAATCAATACCATATATTTGAAAATTATAAATCTGTTGAATATTTATAATATTAGTTTACCCGATGACTGATCATTATATAAAGGAATTCCATGTCAAGTAAGAAACGTTTAAGATACCAAAGGGTTAATCAGAAGCCGTGACAATACAATGCCCAAAGGACAGATAATACAATGCCCAAAAAAGAAAACAGACAAAAGGACAAACTCTACAAAATACAACTCAGAAAGCAAGACTTAACTTTCGTATCCGAAAACTATCTCTTCTACGATTTTTCGATTCGATTTTGGAGCTGTTCCGCCAATGTGGTATTTCTATTTTTCATTTTATTCATAAGTCACCTTATTATTCAATAACCACTTACTGCGTGCCAAGCCAATAGAAGAACAAATTGAATACATTTTTGTTTTTATATTATGATGCAATCTAAAGAAAATTAGATGTTGGTTGGATCTTTTTTCCCTTTTTTGAAGAAAATCTAACATCAAACAATATCCCTTACAATGTTATCTTAGGGGCCATGCGTTCAAACGACAAATAATGGACAAGCTTTCCAAATCCTGAAATATTAGAACCAAGCACAGGCCACCAAGAACTGTTGTTCAATTGGTCAATACGAGTACACCTTGTCTTTGACATGATTGAAAAGTTACATGCCATGACCGCATTTGATACCAGTGACCAAAAAAATGGATGAAGGTTTTTTCACATTTGATTTTTACCATGCTAATATTTTAATATATTTCTTTATCTTTGTTTCAAGGATAACTACATGGATATGGCTGATATGACTTGAAGGCTTTAGATAAAAGACTATCTTTTAACAAATTTATGAAACAATTCACCGTCTCACCACTCCCCAGTCTGTCGCTAACATCTCTATGAGCATACCCTAATTTTACATCATCGACAAATACAAACGGTTTTATTTAAAGTCGGGCATATGTAACATACTCTCTTTTTACCGACATTACATAATATATTTACATAGACAAACACAAACATATTACATATAAAATACATTTAGCAAGATGATAAACAATAAGCACATATAAAACCACAGCACTAGCTATCAAAATTTGTAATGCAACCGATCTGAATATATGTGTTTTTTTGGAGGTCTTGTCTGGAATAGCAATGTCACCAGCACGAACAATAATGTTTGTATGCAAGCACGACTAAAAAAAAATACCTACAAATTATGACCATAATGAGTCCGGCAATATATTGGTGCGAGATAATATATATCGTGAAATTTATCACGGCATTGCTCATATAGCTAATGGAGGCCAGCAAACATGTAATTGTAATCAGGTCGATCACTTCATTAATTTCAATGGATGAGGCCACAGCCAAAACAAAACTATATTACAGTATCAAATTAGATACAAATGTGATACATGTTGCTTTAATATAAATATGTTACACGACCGCGATCATTTTATATGTGTGTCCTCATCGTCGTATTCGGTTTTTAGACGTACTGTTTTGTCACAATAACATTAGTTCTATTTGACCGAATTGTCTGACATTACAACACAGTCATCCATGGCATCGCATAAAGGTTTGAAATGAATTTGAGAAATCTAGCTTACCCTTTTTCTCACACAAGTCACAAATGTATCACAAATGGGCTAACTGCAGTCCGTCAAGCTGCCTCTAGACATAGTCCTTATCTAATCAATCGGAGGGTGTTTTTTTTTAAAGTTCGACCAATGTTTAGAAAATAGAAATTGGTGGATTACCTACGGGTTTTCTGAGACTTTCAATTGCTGCTTTCCAAAAAATGTCTTCTCCCACGCCATGCGGATACTTCAAATGTGGTGTAGAATCTAATAATGTTCGTAGAGGACTTGTCATATATTTAGATGTTATGTTTTTTAGCATAACTAGAAGGAAGACATCTCGCCCTAATCGACGCCTTCTCTCTTGGACTATGTCTACCTCCCACTGACACCACTCACTCTTAGCAAAGTCGTTCGACATTATTACAACTACTTTCCATGACTTCTTCAAGAAATTATCAATATTTCCACTAATTGTTTCTCCTACTTCAAAATCTCTATGATGAATACATAGTCGTACCCCTTCTTCCTTTTCAAGTTTCTTGACAAATTTATTATGAACCCAAAGTCGATCAGCATCACAATATACAACAAAAGCGTGGTATTCAAAGTCATCAGAGTCAGATATAGGTGCATAGCCTCGTTTTCTGTAGCTGTATACCCGTAACAAATATATGTAGTTTTTAATGTTTGTGTGACATTTCAAAATAGTCAGAAACAAAATGATAAGAAATACTACAGATGCTGAGGCTGAAATGATTATTGTAAATAAAGGATTCCATGCCGTGCATGACTCCACATCCGGCTTGTAATCTTTCAGTAATGTATTCGTCATGTGAGGTGGCTGAACGCATTTGTAATTCTCTGGGTATCCAGGAACTGTAATGTTTGTACGTCTTAACCAATCAACGAACCACATTTGATCACAAATGCAATTATACGGATTATGGGCGAGATTTAGCGTTGTCATAGATACCAACAAATGAACCGGAAATGACGTTTCGTTTATAATGTTGATATGGTTGCCACTAATATCAAGATGCTTAATAGAAGTCCAATTGCCAAATACATCATTTCCATTTCCCCAATTAGACAATTTATTCCCAAGCAGTGTTAATTCCTCTAAATAGTGCAAATTTGAAAACACATCTGCTGGTAAATCATAAAGTCTACACGAATCTAAATGAAGCTTTCTGATTTTAGAACTTGGTTTGAAGAGCAAACTCATTGAATGTGCATCACTTGGTAAGAAGTTGTTTCCCATATTAAGAATTTGTAAATTTGGAATAAGCGCAAAAAACTGTAGCAACGCAGACGAATCAAGTTGATCGAAATGGTAGAAGCATTCGTCAATCGTCAGAGTTTCCAAGCTTGATAAGTTGAAAGCATTCCTTTCTATTCTTTTAATGCGATTTCCAGCTGATTTTAAGATCAGCTCTTTTAACGAAAACAAATTAGAAAACGATTCTTCTGGAATTTCTTCAATTGAATTGTCTTGCAGTGACAAGAACAATAACCTAGGTAAACATTTAAAGGTGTCCAACCGTGTAATATAATTAGAGTCGAGATGCAAAAGTTTCAAATTGGGTACATAACTCTTCGACTCATGATCACACCATTCCGGTATCAATACAATCTTATTATGTGCAAGATTCAGTTTCCGTACTTGATGTAGTCCTTTCATGGAAATTTTGTCGATTAAATTCTGTTCTAATTTTAGATATATGAAATTAGGTACTGTTGAAAATATAGAACCGTTTATAGACTGAAATCTGTTGCCGTCGAGATGAATGTATCTAATATTGCTGTCTTGAAATGATTTAAACATATCATTCGGAATACTTTCCCAACCATTGTACGGTAAATATAAACGTTTTAATGTGTGCTTGTTCATGTTGTCTAAAACCTCCATTACATTGTAGATATTTAATTCTTGTTCGTTCGAGATCTGTAATGTGTTAATATGCGTAACGTTACGAAACACGCGTGGATGAATATGATTTATATTATTATTGATCAAAATCAGTGTCACTATGTAGTTAAACGTCAAATTCAAAAATCCATTTTCTGAAATATGACTGAGATTTCCATTTTTAATGGTGATAAATTGTATAGTCTTTGGAAATCTAGGTATATACGTTAGGTTATTTCCGGTACAAACTGCCGATAGGGTTTTGCATATGCAATTTGATGTTAAGCAAGAAATGTCACCAGTAACGCAATTGAAGACTTGTAACAGAAATATGGCTTTGATTATGATGAACAGCGTCATACCCTGTGCAAAACAACATCAAGAAAATAAAAGATTAATATTGTAGATATGCTTAATTACTTCATCAGAAAAGTAATTAATATTCTTACTACCTACTTCTAAAATAGACGATTGGTGTCGCCACGTAAAACTGCATTTAGACAATAAAATACCCAAAACTGACGCCGATAACTATTCAAATACAATCCAGTTAATGCTTAAATGCTAGGGTTGTTTGTCATATTTGTTTTCTCTGATGCTTCATTTTTGTGTCGTTCTTGAACTCTAACTATTCTTTTGATTTGGATGTTCAACGTCCTTCTAAAACGTCCGAGAAAAAAGTAGGAACAAAATATAGCCTTGTCCTGTTGTATACAATATTCAGTTTAGAATCACAGCTTATGTTCTACAATATTCAGTAGTATTGTTCATCTATTTCTGTTTCTGGGTTGTTTGCTTTGTTTGTATTTTTCGTCGTTTATCCTGTGTGCTCAGTGTTGACAGTGTCTCTCGATTGCCGTGACTATATGAGTAACATGAAGTGTGTCTTATTAGAGACAGGAACTGCTTATCCTTCGTGAGCACCTGGATTCACCATCGTTATTTGATAGGCTCTGTATTCCTCATCCTTTTAGCTTTGTGTGTTCTGTGTTGTGTTTTGCTTGTCTTCGTCTTGTGTCTTGTGTGCCCAATGTTGACAGTGTCACTCGATTGTCCATTCTTCGATGTTCTCTAACGTTTATCAATTGTTTGTCCACCACTCAGTGGTGTTTAACATGTCTTGACTATATGAGTAACATGAAGTGTGTCATATTAGAGGCAGGAACTGCTTATCCTTTTCGAGCACTTAGGTTCACTCCCGATTTGTGGTGAGTTCTGTGTTGCTCATCCTTTTAGTTTTTAGTCTTCTGTGTTGTGCTTTACTTGTCTTCGTCTTGTGTCTTGTGTGTCCATTGTTATCAGTGTCTATGAATTGTCCCTTCGGTTTTCTCTAACGCTTATTGTAGACAATAAATACCTTAAAATCGCAGTATAATTCCTTTACAATACCCACAGTTTCATTCATTATTGCATCAACTCATTCAGACATGAGACACCTACAACACTTCAAGATTTCCATGTAAGACCGGAAGGCATCTAAATATACAATGACATTGACTAATTCTTATTGAAAAAACTTCCTTTTTTCATTTTCATACTGTCATTGTATTTGTATTTTGTATCTTATGTAAGGGGGAAATAACAATTAAAACAATACTTCATGTTTGCTTTTTAGATGTTATAGCTATCAATTGAGTTAGGGTTTGGGTAATGGTGCTTAATGCTACTTTCAACAATATATCAGTTATATCGTGGCGGTCAGTTTTCTTTGGTGGAGGAAAGCAGAGTAGCCAGAGAAAACCACCGAGCTGCCGCAAGTCACTAACATTCTTTATCAGAAAATGTTGTATCGAGTACACCTCGCCATAAACGGGATTCGAATACCTTTAAATTGCATGAAGCAATAGGGGTAGTTTAATTCAGTTGTGTTTTGGAAATCATTAGCTAGTTTTATTAGCATTTTCGCACATAATCCTAAATTCCTCCAAATTCAAGATTACTTCTCGCGAAAATATCTTCTTAAATATAGGGTTTGGGTTAGGGTTTTGGTGCTTAACGCCACTTTCAACAATATATCAGTTGTATCGTAGCGATAGGTTTTTATTGGTGGAGGAAACCGGAGTACCAGGAGAAAACCACCAATCTACCACAAGTCACTGACTCACTTACAAACTTTATCACATAATGTTGTATCAAGTATTCCTCGCCATCAGCAGGATTCGCGGACCTTTCAATTGAAGTAATCGGGATGGTTTAATTCAGTTGAAACG
>MJUT01063878.1:20275-34506 GCA_002080005.1 Gigantidas platifrons
CGCGTATCTGTCTTTGTTGTGTTTGGATTGTTCAGGTAGTTGTGAAGAAAGGCATGTTAAAACGTTCTATTGGACCTGTAAGTCAAAATAAAAAACAAGAAGAAGAGGTGGGATTGCCTCCCTCTAGTAATGCAAAGGGCGGCAATACTAATAATAATGTACCTTTATCTAGTCTGATGGTGAATAACAATAAAGGATCCCCAACGTATCTAATGGTGAATGACAATAAAGGATCTCCAACGTATAATGATTATGTGGTATATGCCTTACCTACTGTCTATAAGGTAATGCCTCATAGACCTGTCTTTGTAGGAGAGTGGGAGCAAAAGTATTCCCTTTGAATATACATATAATGTACTACTAAACAAATTGAAGGAAATACGTAATACATGTAACAAAGATCTAATACATGTAACAAAGATCGTGATACAAGTTTATCTGTGATATATATTTTTTTCTACATTTTGCCTCTATTTCAAGATTTTTTTTCCATATTTTCTTTAAATTTTACTTTTTCTCGAATACCAATGCTGGAATTTTTATGTTTTTTTGTTTTTGTTATTGCATTTTTTAAAACAATGTCATAAAAATTAAACATAATAATATTTTCTTTCAGATAAAATAATTCGTATTTACTTAGAAACAGTTGGATCTCCCTTAAAATGACATTATTTGTTTTAAATGTAGTAGTTTAGCTTAGAAATATACAATATACCTATATATAGACTGTAGTTGATAAACATTATTTTAATTAGAAGTTAAATAAAGTCTTATATAAATATATCTATGTAATATTTATTCCTTGTTTTCTTCTTCTTTTTTTATTACTTCTTTTTTTTCACATTTATTCCTCTTTTTTATGACGTATGTAAGTATACCGTTCATTCTTCGTTTCCAATGTAAAAACAATATCTTCATTACTTACTGTAAACTAAATTGTTTACAATAATTGCTGTTAATTGATTATTCCATTAACATTAATACGATATATTATCTTAATACTAATTCCCACTTTTTCTTCTCTAAATTTGAGTGTTTTGTCATATGCATTGATTTTACATATATAATATGCCCATCTACTGTAGTTCTCATCAATCTGTTTGTAGTATATTATCTATCCTTCGTCTCTATTGTCTTCTCAACATCTAAAGGGGCCGTTGTGGTCGTGTGGTCGTATAGTAGTTGGATTAACAACTATTATCTATTTTTCCTCTCTTGTATACATGTCTTCACAACATTTAAAGGGGCAGTTGTGGTTGCTATTTTATGGGAGCTAAAATTACAACTATCTTTGCAATCCGATACAAGACTATAGAAGAAAGTTGATAGTGAAAATAGTTTGAAGATACTAAAGGTGTATAATCAGAATTCGTAAATCGGAGGACAGGCAACAAAATGGCCAAAAGGATAAACAACAATCTACAAAACACTACACACAAAGATAGAGCAGCACGAACCGGGGGAGGGGGGGGGGGGGGGNGGGGGGGGCTGAGGTGACATAGAGCAGGTCGGTGATTTTCTCCTGGTACTCTAGTTTCCACCACCTATTAAACCTACCTCCACGATATAACTGAATTATTGTTAAAAGTTATGTTAAACACCATAATTTTAGTCCTAATCCAAGACCGCAAGACCTTATATATGATCACAAAGAATGGCCTAAAACATAGTAAATAGAAATTAAGAAGACAGATTTGCAATATAATAGCTATTCTTTTTAATATTTACATCCACGATATAACTCAAATCTTGTTGAAAGTGGCGTTAAACACCATTATCCGTTATCCTCTCAACATTTAATCAGTACCCAACTTTCACCATTTAATAAGAATTGCAATGGTATCCATCATTATGAACAGAAAGTTTAAAAAATGGGAGTCAAGAATTCCACCAATGTAAAAAAAATCAAACAGCCACATCTGACCACAAATCATTGAATACAACAATACCCACGACATAAGGCGTTGGAAATCAAGGTCCTGGTTTTTGGGACAGGCGTAAAAACGAGGCGGAGTTAAACTGGTTCAAGGATATTATTTGCCGCCTTTCAGTGCCGGATTTACCTATAGGCTCGACAGGCTGAAGCCTAGGACCTCGCGATTTAGGGGGCCTCCGCCCAAGGTGTATAATATTTTTAACACTGTTATTGGACTTTCGTATTTATGCTGTCAGCGTACTGTACTTTCTGAACAACCCTTCAGTAATTTTCCTTATACAGTTGCACTCTATTTCAGAATATTGCAGAATTTTAAGCACTCCTCATTATCTTTGCCTTTAGAGAAATTGATTAGACACACTTCCATTTTCCTCCAGTCGTGAAGGTGGGAAATTGTGAGGGCCCTCACAACTGGATTAGCCTAGAGTCTCTCTTTATCTTAATCCGTATCTGACGCCTTTACTCTAAAAGATCACACACTATCACACACATGAGTGACGACATGAACAGAGACAGTAGATTAACAGAGACAGTATATTAACAGAGACCGTAGATTAACAGAGACAGTACATTAACAGAGACAGTATATTAACAGAGACAGTAGATTAACAGAGACAGTATATTAACAGAGACAGTAGATTAACAGAGACATTATATTAACAGAGACAGTATATTAACAGGGACAGTATATTAACAAAGACAGTATATTAACAGAGACAGTATATTAACAGGGACAGTATATTAACAGAGACAGTATATTAACAGGGACAGTATGTTAACATAGACAGTATATTAACAGAGACAGTATATTAACAGAGACAGTAGATTAACAGAGACAGTAGATTAACAGAGACAGTATATTAACAGAAACAGCATATTAACAGAGACAGTATATTACCAGAGACAGTATATTAACAGAGACAGTAGATTAACAGAGACAGTAGATTAACAGAGACAGTATATTAACAGAGACAGTATACTAACAGAGACAGTATATTAACAGGGACAGTAGATTAACAGAGACAGTATATTAACAGAGACAGTATATGAACAGAGACATTATATTAACAGAGACAGTATATTAACAGAGAGAGTATATTAAGAGAGACAGCATATTAACAGAGACAGCATATTAACAGAGACATTATATCAACAGAGACAGTATATTAACAGAGACAGTATATTAACAGAGACAGTATATTAACAGGGGCAGTAGATTAACAGAGACAGTAGATTAACAGAGACAGTATATTAACAGAGACAGTATATTACCAGAGACAGTATATTAACAGGGACAGTAGATTAACAGAGACAGTAGATTAACAGAGACAGTATATTAACAGAGACAGTATATTAACAGAAACAGTATATTAACAGGGACAGTATATTACCAGAGAGAGTAGATTAACAGAGACAGTATATTAACAGAGACAGTATATTAACAGAGACAGTAGATTAACAGAGACAGTAGATTAACAGGGACAGTATATTAACAGGGACAGTATATTAACAGAGACAGTATATTAACAGAGACAGTATATTAACAGGGACAGTATATTAACAGAGACAGTTGATTAACAGAGACAGTATATTAACAGAGACAGTATATTAACAGAGACAGTATATTAACAGAGACAGTATATTAACAGGAAGAGTATATTAAAAGAGACAGTATATTAACAGAAACAGTATATTAACAGGGACAGTATATTAACAGAGACAGTAGATTAACAGAGACAGTATATTAACAGAGACAGTATATCAACAGAGACAGTATATTAACAGAGACAGTAGATTAACAGAGACAGTATATTAACAGAGACAGTATATTAACAGGGACAGTATATTAACAGAGACAATTGATTAACAGAGACAGTATATTAACAGAGACAGTATATTAACAGAGACAGTATATTAACAGAGACAGTATATTAACAGGGACAGTATATTAACATAGACAGTATATTAATAGAGACAGTATATTAAAAGGGACAGTATATTAACAGAGACAATATATTAAAAGGGACAGTATATTAACAGAGACAGTATATTAAAAGGGACAGTATATTAACAAAGACAGTATGTGAACAGAGACAGTATATTAACAGAGACAGTATATTAACAGAGACAGTAGATTAACAGGGGCAGTATATTAACAGAGACAGTATATTAATAGGGATAGTATATTAATAGACAGTATATTAACAGGGACAGTATATTAACAGAGACAGTATATTAAAAGGGACAGTATATTAACAGAGAGAGTATATTAACAGAGAGAGCATATTAACAGAGACAGTATATTAACAGGGACAGTATATTAACAGAGAGAGTATATTAACAGAGACAGTATATTATCAGAGAGAGTATATTAACAGGGACAGTATATTAACAGAGACAGTATATTAATAGAGAAAGTATATTAAAACGGACAGTATATTAACAGAGACAGTATATTAACAGAGAAAATAGATTAACAGAGACAGTATATTAACAGAGACAGTAGATTAACAGGGACAGTATATTAACAGAGACAGTATATTAACAGAGACAGTATATTAACAGGGACAGTATATTAACAAAGACGGTATATTAACAGAGACAGTATATTAACAGGGACGGTATATTAACAGAAACAGTATATTAACAGGGACAGTATATTAACAGAGACACTATATTAACAAAGAAAGTAGATTAACAGAGACAGTATATTAACAGAGACAGTATATTAACAGAGACAGTTGATTAACAGGGACGGTATATTAACAGAAACAGTATATTAACAGGGACAGTATATTAACATAGACAGTATATTAATACAGACAGTATATAAAAAGGGACAGTATATTAACAGAGACAGTATATTAACAGAGACAGTATTTTAACAGAAACAGTATATTAACAGAAACAGTATATTAACAGAGACAGTATATTAACAGAGACAGTAGATTAACAGGGACAGTATATTAACAGGGACAGTATATTAACAGAGACAGTATATCAACAGAGACAGTATATTAACAGGGACAGTATATTAACAGAGACAGCATATTAACAGAGTCAGTATATTAACAGAGACAGTAGATTATCAGGGACAGTATATTAATAGAGACAGTATATTAACAGAGACAGTATATTAACAGGGACAGTATATTAACAGAGACAGTATATTAAGAGAGACAGTATATTAACAGAGACAGTAAATTAACAGAGACAGTATATTAACAGAGACAGTATATTAAGAGAGACAGTATATTAACAGAGACAGTATATTAACAAAGACATATTAACAGAGACAGTATATTAACAGTGACAGTAGATTAACAGGGACAGTATATTAACAGATACAGTATATTAACAGAGACAGTATATTAACAGGGACAGTATATTAACAGAGACAGTATATTAACAGAAACAGTATATTAACAGGGAAAGTATATTAACAGAGACAGTATATTAACAAAGACAGTATATTAAGAGAGACAGTATATTAACACGGACAGTATATTAACAGAGACAGTATATTAACAGAGACAGTATATTAACAGGGACAGTATATTAACAGAGACGGTATATTAACAGAGACAGTATATTAACAGGGACAGTATATTAACAGAGACAGTATATTAACAGGGACAGTATATTAACAGAGACAGTATATTAACAGAGAGAGTATATTAACAGGGACAGTATCTTAACAGAGACAGCATATTAACATAGACAGTATATTAACAGAGACAGTATATTAACAGAGACAGCATATTAACAGAGTCAGTATATTAACAGAGACAGTAGATTATCAGGGACAGTATATTAACAGAGACAGTATATTAACAGAGACAGTATATTAACAGGGACAGTATATTAACAGAGACATTATATTAAGAGAGACAGTATATTAACAGAGACAGTATATTAACAGAGACAGTATATTAACAGAGACAGTATATTACCAGGGACAGTATCTTAACAGAGACAGTATATTAACATAGACAGTATATTAACAGAGACAGTATATTAACAGAGAGAGTAGATTAACAGAGACAGTATATTAACAGAAACAGTATATTAACAGAGACAGTATATTAACAGGGACAGTATATTAACAGGTACAGTATACAGTATATTAACAGGGACAGTATATTAACAGAGACAGTATATTAACAGAGACAGTATATTAAAAGGGACAGTATATTAACAGGGACAGTATATTAACAGGGCCAGTATATTAACAGACAGTATATTAACAGGGACAGTATATTAACAGGGACAGTATACAGTATATTAACAGGGACAGTATATTAACAGAGACAGTATATTAACAGAGACAGTATATTAACAGGGACAGTAAATGCTCGTAGTTAATTAACTACTATCTGAGAAATTGGGATCTCTTTTTTTTTCATAAAGACCACCAGTCTTATCATGTCCTCCGAAATTAATACTGTGGATCTGTATTGACTGATTGAAAGGGCCATTTGGTCGTGATCATATGGTAGTTGGATTTATAACTTATAATTTATAACTACCTATGCAATCGGTGCCTATCACCACTGACGTTGCGAGTTCGAATCCCACTCAGGCTAGCAGTACTCGATACAACATTATGTGATAAAGTTTCAGTGATATTCGGCATGCCGGTGTTTTTTTCCGGATAATCCGGTTTCCTCCACCAATAAAACTGACCACCATGATATAACTGAAATATTGCTGTAAGTGGTGTTAAACACCATAATCCCATAAACCTGTTCCATGCATCTACTAGAAGACCACAAGTACATAGTTTTGTGTAATTTATTAGGCTTGTTATTCCGAGCGGTAGCTTGTGAAGTGAAAAATTGTGTTGAGAATGCACATCATAGCATAATTCACTAACATAAATTGCCAGTATAGTCAATATGGAGTGTACACTATGTTACAATTAAGTTACTGACGTTTTCCAATTTGATAATGTTTTTATTTTCGATATACAATGATAAATATATCTTCAAATAGATCAGAAAACAAATGTCAATACCACTAGCGTTTCATAACCTCACAGGAAGTCGACAATTTACAAAAATCACTTATTCATAGTTATTTTTTGTATTTTTACCGGAAATATAATTTTTTACATGCAGCAACACGGACATTTTAAGAGAACATTTAACATATACATATATGCATGGAAAAGAAGAAAAAAAATATAATTGCATTTTTGAAATTTTCTTGAGACCGATATGAAATTATTGACCGCCTTTCAAATTGTTGATAAAGTTCGTTTTAATAGGAAATCCGAAATTTACAATGCCTCTCACGTTTATATATATATATATATATATATCATTTCTCAGCTCAAATTTTCAGACGTATATAAATATTTAGTAATAACCTAGTATCACAAGTAAATTTGAGATCCAGTGGGACATATATAGTGTATGGTTGTCACCTCCTTAGATGTTTGTATAATATACTTTATTTCCTGTGACTACATGATGAAATCTTCATCATCTTATACAATATATTAGAAATTGCTGAGTTCGACTGCGGTCAAATTATGATATTATGTATATATGTACCATCTACACACGTTATGACACATGTCTTATGTCTATCTCTAGATTTTCCTTACGAGACAAGGTAACACTTCAGCTATTGAAGCTATATTCTAATATAGTGGATGTAGTCAAGTGGTCTGGGGCGCTGGACATAAGGCTAAGCGATTGGTGCTGCAGTGTATCAATGGTGTTAGTTCAAATCCCGTTGATGGAAGAACAAATATGTGTCCCCTCAAAGATCTAATTCTAACACTGTTTTGCTTAATTTTTAGGCGTATATATATATACCAGATGTTGCAAATGCAGTCGCCTATGCTTTGTCATATACATTTAGGTTTTTTCTGCATGTAAGCATTTGATTTAAATATCCTTTCACAGTCCCATATAAATCAACACAAATCATTAAAGCACACTCTGTTGTGTGGAAGATGCAACAAACGTTTAATGTAAATAAATTAGATATGCCAGAAATATGTCTAGTGACACTTTTCATCATTCTAGGCTAATTTGTATATGAAAGTCGGAAATAGTAAACATTTTACACCAGTCCCCTTTTCTGAAAAGATATTGCAACATTAGACACTTTTGGAAATATGTAGGAAATATATCTATATTTTACTGAACATATATAATGGTAGAACATAGTTGATTCTTATATCAAAATGTTCCTGTCAATTCTGCACTTTTATATATCATATCATGGATATACGTATTGTTTCTTGCTGTCTTTCAAAAAATACCTACTTTATAATAAATACAAAAAATACTAGTAATTAAAAATATTTAATCCTTGATCTGATTTGGTTAACCGTTAAGGAACATCTGTGTAACAAATGACCACGGATATGTTCCACTCGTCGTAAACACTTTCTGGTCCTTTACTTATTCATGATTTACCACCGGGTTTGTGACTAGAGTAACACGAAGGGTGCCACTTGTGGAGCATGACCTGCCTACCCTTCCGGAGCACATGAGTTTAACCCCGGTTGTTAGTTGGGTTCGTGTTACTCCATCCTTAGTTTTATGTATAAGTCTTGTAGATCGTTTTATGGTTTGTCCTTTTGTCCTTTTTCTTTTTCCCGTTGTGTTGTCTGTCCTCCTTCGATTTACGGATTCTGACTACCCTTTGGTATCTTCAAACTCTTCTTAAAATGTATTGATTGATTGTTTGATGTTTAATGTGCAGTGCGAAATATTTCAAAGGTATTCAGAACGAGAACAAGATAAACAAGATTATAAAACTATACACGAAGGAGAAATATGGCAACCAGGTCAAGGATCTTCTACTTCCGCTGGGAAAGTATGAAAAGCTGGGGATGCGTCCGGTAACTCTGTGGGTCGAGCCCTGGAAACAGTCATCAATACCATATATTTTAAAATTATAGAACTGTTGAATATTTACAATTTTAGTTTATCCAGTGACTGATTATTATAAAAAGGAATTCCATGTCAGGTAAGACAAATCTAAGATACCAAGGGGTTAACCAGAAGCCGTAAGTGGAAGGACCAGATAATAGAATTGCCAAAAGAAAAAGAACAAAGGGACAAACAACGATCTATAAAATACCATGCAATACAATGGTCAAAAGAAAACAAACAAAAGGACAAACAATAATTTACAAAGCACAACTCGGAAAGCAAAACTTAACTTTCGTAAGCGAAAACTATCTCTTCTACGATTTTTCAAATTGAGTTTGCCAATGTGGTATTTTTGTTTTTATTCTATTTATAAGCCACCTTATTATTCAATAACCACTTACTGCGTGGCAATCCAATAGAAGAACAAATTGAATACATTTTTGATTGTATATGGTGATGCAATCTAAATAAAATTATATGTTAGGAGGATCTCCTTTCCCTTTTTGATGATATTCTTACATTAAAAAAAATCATCATCCCATATATGGTCATATTAAAGGTCAACTGACAAATAATGAACAAGCTTTCCATATCCAGTGATATTAGAACCAAACACATGCCACCTAGAACTGTTGTTCAATTGGTCAAAACGTGTACACCCTGTCCTTCATTTGCTTGAAAAGCTACATACCATGACCGCATTTGATACCAGCGGTAAAGAAATGGATGAAGGTTTTTCACATTTTATTTTTACCATGTCGATATTTTTATATATTTTTTTATCTCTTTGTTTCAAGGATAACTACATGGATATGGCTGGTACGACTTGGAGGCTTTAAATAAAAGACTCTTTTTCTTAACAAATGTATGCAATAATTCACAGTCTCAGCACTATCCAGTCTTGTGAGCATACATCGACAAATACAAATACAAAAGATCTTATTTTAAGTCGGGAATATATAAACAATAACATTCTATCTAATGAGCTTTTACATAATTACATAATATATTCACATAGACAAACACATTACATATAAAATACATTTAGCAAGATGATAAGCAATAAGCACATATAAAACCAAAGCACTAGCTATTAAAATTCAAACTGATAAATTTCATGCATACTTAAATAGAAATACAATGTACATATAAAAATACACGGCGGTAATATTTTCTCCTAAATTCGCTTTATCAAAGGTTGGAAGCTCTATGCATCCTATGTTCCATGTTATAGTAGCCACGGAAAGATTACGTGTATATACAGTGTCCCTTTTATTAGAGAAATATATTTCTACTTCAAATGAACCACGCCTATTAAATGCAACCGATCTGAATGTATGTGTTTGTTTTGGGGTCTTGTCTGGGATAAAAATGTCACCAGCACGAGCAATAATGTTTGTATTGCAAGCACGGGTCAAATTAAATACTTACAAATTATGTCCATAATGAGTCCGGTAATACATAGGTGCGAGATAATATATATCGTGACATTTATCACGGCATTGTACATATAGCTAATGGAGGCCAACAAACATATAATTTTAATTAGATCGATCACTTCATTAACTTCAACGGATGAGGCCACAGCCAACACAAAACTATATTACAGTATCAAATTAGATACAAAAGTGATACATGTTGCTTTAAAATGAATATGTTACACGACTGCAATCATTGTATATGTGTGTCCTCATCGTCGTATTCGGTTGTTAGACGTACTGTTTTGTCACAATAACATTAGTTCTATTTGACCGAATTGTCTAACATTACAACACAATCATCCGTGGCACTGAATAAAGGTTTGAAATGAATTTGAGAAATCTAGCTTACCCTTTTTCTAACACAAGTCACAAATGTGTCATAAATGAGCTAACTGCAGTCCGTCAAGTTACATCTAGACATACTCCTTATCTAATCAATCGGAGGGTGTTTTTTTTAAAGTTCGACCAATGTTTAGAAAATAGAAACTGGTGGATTACCTACGGGTTTTCTGAGACTTTCAATTGCTGCTTTCCAAAAAATGTCTTTTCCCACGCCATGAGGATACTTCAAATGTGGTGTAGAATCTAATAATGTTCGCAGAGGACTTGTCATATATTTAGATGTTATGTTTTTTAACATAACTAGAAGGAAGACATCTTGTCCTAACCGACGCCTTCTCTCTTGTACTATGTCTACCTCCCACTGACACCACTCACTCTTAGCAAAGTCGTTCGACATTATTACAACTACTTTCCATGACTTCTTCAAGAAATTGTCAATATTTCCACTAATTGTTTCTCCTACTTCAAAATCCCTATGATGAATACACAGTCGTATCCCTTCTTCCTTTTCAAGTTTCTTGACAAATTTATTATGAACCCAAAGTCGATCAGCATCACAATATACAACAAAAGCGTGGTATTCAAAATCTTCAGAGTCGGTTATAGGTGCATAGCCTCGTTTTCTGTAGCTGTATACCCGTAACAAATATATGTAGTTTTTAATGTTTGTGTGACATTTTAAAATCGTCAGAAACAAAATGATAAGAAATACTACAGATGCTGATGTTGAAATGATAATTGTAAATAAAGGACTCCATGGCGTGCATGAGTCCACATCTGGCTTGTAATCTTTCAGTAATGTATTCCTCATGTCAGCTGGCTGAACGCATTTGTAATTCTGTGGGTATCCAGAAACTGTAATGTATGTACGTCTTAACCAAGCAACCAACCACATTTGATCACAAATACAGTAATAAGGATTATAGCCGAGATTTAGTGTTTTCATAGATAACAACAAATGAACCGGAAATGACGTTTCGTTAATTATGTTGATATTGTTGCCACTAATATCAAGATGTTTAATAGAAGTAAAATTGCCAAATACGTCATTCCCGTTTCCCCAGTTCGACAATTTATTCCCGTTCAGTGTTAGCTCTTCTAAATAGTGAAAATTAGAAAACACACCTACTGGTAAGTGATAAAGCTTACATGAATTTAAATGAAGCTTTCTGATTTTAGAAATTGGTTTGAAGAGCAAACTCATTGAATGTGTATCACTTGGTAAGAAGTTATTTTCCATATTAAGAATTTGTAAATTTGGAACAAGCGCAAAAAAATGCAGCAATGCATACGAACCAAGTCGATCGAAATGGTAGAAACAGTCGTCAATCGTCAAAGTTTCCAAGCTTGATAAGTTGAAAGCATTACTTTCTATTCTTTTAATGCGATTTCCAACCGATCGTAAGTTCAACCTTTTCATCGAAAACAAATTCGAAAAAGCTTCTTCTGGAATTTCATCAATTGAATTGTCTTGAAGTGACAAGAACGATAACCTAGGTAAACATTTAAAGGTGTTCAACCGTGTAATATAATTAGAGTCGAGATGCAAAATATTCAAATTTGGTACATAACTTTTCGACACATGATCACACCATTCTGGTATCACTACAATCTTATTTTGCGCAAGATTCAGTTTCCGTACTTTGTGTAGTCCTTTCATGGAAATTTTGTCGATTAAATTCTGTTCTAAATTTAGATATATGAATTTAGTAGGCACTGTTGAAAATATAGAACCGTTTATAGACTGAAATTTGTTGCCTCTGAGATCAATGTTTATAATATTGGTGTCTTCAAATGAGTTGAACATATCATTCGGAATACTTTCCCAACCATTGTACTGTAAATATAAACGTTTTAATGGGTGTTTGTTCATGTTGTCTAAAACCTCCATTACATTGTAGATATTTAATTCTTTTTCGTTCGAGATCTGTAATGTGTTAATATGCGCAACATTACGAAAAACGCGTGGATGAATATGATTTATATTGTTATTGATCAAAATCAGTGTCTCTATGTAGTTAAACGTCAAATTCAAAAATCCATTTTCTGAAATATGACTGAGATTTGTATTGTTAATGGTGAAAAATCGTATAGTCTGCGGAAATCTAGGTATGTACGTTAGGTTTTCCCGGTGCAAACTGCCGATAGGGTTTTACATATGCAATTTGATGTTAAGCAAGAAACGTCACCAGTAACGCAATTGAAGACTTGTAACAGAAATATGGCTTTGATTATGATGAACAGCGTCATACCCTGTACAAAACAAAATGAAGAAAATGAAAGATTAATATTGTAGATATGCCGAATTACTCCATCAGAAAAGTAATGAATATTCTTACTACATACATCTAAAATAAACGATTGGCGTCGCCAAGATAAACCGTATTTAGACCGTCAAATTCCCAATTGAAAGCGGCAACTATTCGAATATAATTCAAGTTATTTCTTCAATATCTGATTTTTTTTGGATCATATTTGTTTTTCCCTGAAATCTTAAATTTGTTTGCTTTGTGTCCGGATTGTCCTTGAACTGTAAATATTCGTCTGACCTTCTTCAACGTCTTTACTTCAACATTGTACGAGAAAAAAGTCAGAACAATATATCTCCTTGTCGTCTTGTACACACTATTCCGTGTAGAATTATAGATTATGTTCTACGATATTGAGTGCAGTCTTTTGATTGAGTCCGTGTTGCTCGTCTTTTCAGTTTTTTGTGTTTTGTTTGTTTTCATCCTGTATCTTGTGTGCCCAATGTTGACAGTGTCTCTCAATTGTCCATTCTTCGATGTTCCCTTACGTTTATCAATTGTTTGTCCACCACTCAGTGGTGTTCAATATGTCTTGACTTTATGAGTAACATGAAGTGTGACTTATTAGAGGCAGGAATTGCTTATCATTCGCGAGCACTTATGTTCACCCTCGGGTTTTGATGGGATCCGTGTTGTTGCTGATCTTCTTAGATTATGTGTTGTGTTGTGCTTTTTTGTTTTCTTTGTCTTCGTCCTGTGTCTTGTGTGCCCAGTGTTACCAGTGTCTCTAGATTGTCCATTCTTGATTGACCCTTCGGTTTTCTCTAACGTTCATTGTACATACCTTAAAATTGCAGTATAATTCCTTAACATTACCCACATTTTCATTCACTTTTCCATCAATTAACTCAGACATGAGACACCTAACACACTTCCGGATTTCATCTTAATATCGGATGTCATCTAAATATACAAGTATTTCTTATGTAAGGAGGAAAAACAACTTAACAACACTTCATGTTTGTTTTTAAATGGGATAGGTTTCAATAGAGTTAGGGTTTGGGCTATGGTGTTTAAGGCCACTTTCAACAATATATCAGTATTGTATATATATATATATATACATATATATCAGTTATATCGTAGCGGTCACTTTTCTTTGGTGGAGGAAAGCAGAGAAAACCAACGGCCTGCAGCAAGTCACTGACATTCTTTTTCAAACAATGTTATATCGAGTACACCTATCCATATATGGGATTCGAATACCTTTAAATTGCATGAACCAATAAGTTGTGCTTTACAAATATATAATTAGCTTTATTAACAT
>MJUT01063878.1:59268-77324 GCA_002080005.1 Gigantidas platifrons
AACTATTCCCCGTACAGTAAACAACTATTCCCCGTACAGTAAAAACTATTCCCCGTACAGTAAACAACTATTCCCCGTACAGTAAACAACTATTCCCCGTACAGTAAAAATTATTCCCCGTACAGTAAACAACTATTCCCCGTACAGTAAACAATTATTCCCCGTACAGTAAACAACTGTTGTTGTTGTTGTTGTTGTTGTTGTTGTTGTTGTTGTTGTTGTTGTTGTTGTTGTTGTTGTTGTGGTTTTTTTTTGCTTTTACGGAGAAACATATTAACTCTTTCATCTACGTATAGCGAACATAGAATTTTTACTTACCAACATATTTGCCCATCTGGACACGGGTTTGACATGCATGGATCAACAAAACAGTAAAAGATATGTCCAGGTGGACATCGGATGGGTGGACATTCTGACATGGCAATATCTGGAATTAATGTATAGGGTTAGGGTTATGATGTTAAAACAATATTTTAGTTATATCGTGGTGGTCAGTTCTATTGATATTGATGGGGAAACCGTAGTACTCGGAGAAAACCACCGACCTGCCGCAAGTCACTGACAAAGTTTATCACATAATGTTGTATCGAGTACACCTCGCCTGCGAATTAATGTATAGACGTTAGAATTATGAGATAGCCTAAATCTAAATTGTTGCTATTCTAATCCAAATGTTTTTTCTTCCATTACATTGCATTAGAATAGAAATAATTGTTGTATTTGAATATTTACCGGTGTCAATTGGTGATTTGCCGGTCGAAAATGCAGTTTTACTTGCCTACTAGTACAGTTGTCAAACTTCGAATAAGTTGGAAAAAATCCTAATACTACTTAAATTCCCAATAACTAGGCTTCGCACGAACTATTTAAACCCTGCCCCATAGTAAAATAACAATTCTAACATGACCTCACTCTTTCCCTTTGTTAAAAAAAACAGAATTATTTCTTCGTATAATCTCATTAGCACATGCGCCGATGAATGTGACTGACGTTTCCATTGGCAGCATAAATTGTGACCCGAATAATGCCGATAGAGGGCGCAGTATTATTCGAGTTACATAAATTGTGTGCGACATTTTCCACAAGCGTATGTATAAGTTACCGTCTTCCAATCAAGGTATACTACCGTATTTGTACTCTTAGACATATCAGAATCGAAATAAATCATGGAAGCCAGAATGTGTTTTGAGTTTTAACATGGATTATCGGATATTAGTAAATTTTATCCCTCGCTTCTGGCTCGGGATAAAATACTAATATCCGCCAATCCATGTTCACAGTGTGGGAACGGAAATATATTATGGTCAATAATTGTGAGGTCAAATCTGGAATTTAGGCAAATACCTATACAGATCAAACTTGTAAAAGTGCAAAAATAACAGATATGACAAAACATCGATAGTCTATTTTTCTTGTGAAGGCTCATTGGGAATTTACCTCTCTAGTTTTCATGATAAAGTTAATTTGACACTACCATAGTTTAATTTAATATCCAATTAATTGTGTCAAATCATTGATCATCATTGATTTTTCAGCTTGAAAAAGCTTTTTTGATGGAATTTATAAAACTCTTAAGCTTGTTAGGAGATCCTCTGGATTCTTAGTTCATCTATTAACCGTTATTGAAAAAGTTTACTGCCGATTCTTTGCCATTTCCGTTATTTTTGCATATTTGCTGGTTTGTTGTGCATAGGTACTTGCCTATATTCCAGAATTGACCCCACAATTGTCGACAATTATACATTTCCGTTCCCACACTGTGATGTTAAAACTCCCAACACATTCTGGCTTCCATGATTTATTTCTTAAATCATTGAAATCCATTCCAACGGACCATTCCAATATTATACAATACCACGTGCAGCTGTAAACACTACCACGTGTATCGACAAAACCATGTGTAACAGTAACTTTTATAAATATATATTCTGCATGATAATACACAGCATGTTTACCACGTTGATTCACACACACACACGTGTGTGTGTGTTTAATGAGTGAGCGTTATTGACCGCCAACTCAGTAATTTTTCAGCTATATCATGGCGAGACAAGTTAATTTTAAATGAGATGATGATGAGGCTGGATATTTATAGTGACAGCTGACTGAAACAACAGTCCACGGGAAGACATGTCGCTCCACTCGGACACTATCATTCCAATTCCGAGCCAACCAGTCTTTGCTCTTTCTCCTTAGTTTTGCGTGCTTATCGGAGAAGCAACAAATACCAATTTAATAGTCTTTGGTTCGACCCGATCGGAACTCTAATCCACATTCTACCGCACTCGAGGTGAGAACGCTGACCATTACACCACCGATGCACTAACAAACTACTTACCAGAATATACTACAAATATTGCAGAGATGAAAACGGCCAATTTCCACATCGTCTATATGCTGTATGAAAGACTTGTTGCGCAAAACAATGTACAGGAAATGTCTCATTTTCCGTTTATTTAACTAGTAAAGATCGTTAATTATATATGATGAAAAAACATGTATGAAAAAATTGTTATTTACGTCCTGTGGTTTTGTGTTTTATGGTGTTTAACGACACTTTCAACAATGTTTCAGTTATATCGTGGCAGTCAGTTTTATTGGTGAAGGAAACCGGAATACCCGGAGAAAACCACCGAACTGTCGTAAGTCTCCGACAAACTTTACCACATAATGTTGTATCGTGTACCTCTCACCACGAACGGGATTCGAACTCACAACGTTAGTTGTGATAGGCACTGATTGCACGTGTAGTTGTAAATCCAACTATCATACGATCACGACCACGACGGCCCACAATAATTGCATGGTTAAATGGTTAAATTAAAATCATAGATAAACAATTTAGATTGCAGTATTTGTTTATAGAGTACTAGTAATAAAAAGATTGATTTGATTTGATTTTTGGTGTTTAACGCCACTTTCAACAATATGTCAGCTATATCATGGCGACCAATTTTAGTGGTGGAGGAAGCCGGAATACCCGGAGAGAACCATCGACCCTAGGCAAGCAACTGGTAAACTTTATCACTTGCGGCTGCGAGTCGAGTGCACCCTTTTTGTAATTTACAAAGCCGGGAGCGAACCCACGTCGTATTGGTGATAGGCTTGTATGAGTTGTTAGATCCAGCGACCTGGCTCATTGAGCCACCCGGGCCCCTATATATGAGGGAGGAGAACATTAGTTTTAATAATAATTATATATGTACACTATACATTTTAATATTAAATTTAAGTAATAAGCCATGTCATTGTCAAAACTCTGACTACTGGGCGGATTATACACTTGGAGACTAATAGTCCACCAGTAGAGGTATCGACACAATGATAGTGATAAAAGGGTAAATATATAATTTAGTGCGCTCGATCCGTGTCAGGAATAATAAAAGTTTGAAAAAACTAATGGGGTTAGCAGAAGCCGAACATCGAAGAAGGACATACAATACCATGGCCGAAAGACAAAGAAAGATACACAAAAACTAAAGATCGAGCAACACGAACCTCGCTAAAAATCGGGAATTGACTCAGGTTCTTCGGAGGGGTAAACATTTCTTGCTCCACATATGATACCCGTCGTGTTACTCTTGTTTCACATCCTGTGGGTATGACCAGTCATGGTGTCGACCGTAAAGCTTTCGCAATGATGACTTCATCTTAATCACAAGGAACCCTTGGTGCTGTTCATTCTTTGTAAGCATCAACCCTCTATCAATGAAATCATGATAGGAGCTACAGACTCTGGAATATCATAACTACTGAGAGATATGCACTCCATATGCAGGTGCTGCTGGAATCAACTCTCTATCAATGAAATCATGATAGGAACTACAGACTCTGGAATACCATACCTACTGAGAGATATGCACTCCATATGCAGGTGCCGCTGGAATGTTGCTACATATAAATAAACAGCTCACAATGGCAAAATTAAAATCATCTCTTCTGTCGTAGAGTGTCATTCTTAACCGGTCCCTCACAGTCCATTTAGAGGTGTAGGGCGAGGTATTGAACAGACCTAGTTTTAATTCAAGCTCAATGGGATAGATTCAATCAACAAAATAACCAAGCCTAACATATAATTGTGTGAACAGCGCTGTTAGAAAGAATTATCTAATCTTGAACATTATACATAATATATTTAATCTTCGTGACACAGAAGTTGCCATGTGTATAATATTAGTTCTATTGATACAGAGCCGGTGGCATCAACCATCATTTGAATATTAGTTAGTGTACAAGGCCATCGTAAGACATGTTAGGTCAATAATAGTTAACCTTCGAAAAAGCTATTACATTGAACATGTCATTGTTTGCAATCATGTCAATGTCTACCACCTGCTAATGTTGCGATCTCGCTCATTGCGAGTTCTACTCGATACAACATTATGTGATAAAGTATGTCGGTGACTTACGGCAGGTCGGTGGTTTTCTCTAGGAACTCCGGTTTCTTCTATCAGTAAAACTGACCATCACGATACTGAAATATTGTTGAAAGTGGCGTTAAACACCACAGGCCTAACTTTCACTCTTTGGCAATCGTTAGTTCTTTTGACTTAGTGTTTGCATTTGTTTCAATATTTTTACCCTTCTTATTGAATTGTGTATTTTTAGTTTTATGGCTGCATGGGAGAACTACATGTATGACATGTAAGGCAAGAAATACAAATAAAGATGAATACAAGACAGATAGATAGATGTTATTAAAATTCGTTGTATAATTCATCGTCGTTTTCTCGGTAGCAATTATAATAACAACCACCACAATAGTCAGGGCTGTAAAAATAAAGAAGAAGAATCAATGACGGCATATCAAGGGGTCATCACAAAAGTTCTAACGTCGACATATCAAGGGTCATCTCAAAAGTTCTAACGTCGACATAGCAAGAGTCATCTCAAAAGTTCTAACGTCGACATATATCAAGGGGCCATCTTAAAACTTCTAATCTCGACATATCAAGAGTCATCATAAAACTTCTAATGACGACACATCAAGGGTCATCTCAAAGATTTAACATAGAAATTTCAAAGGTCATCTCAAAAGTTCTAATGTCGACATATCAAGATTCATCTCAAAAGTTCTAACGACGACATATTAAGGGTCATCTCAAAAGTTATAATGTCGACATATGGGTAATTTTCAGAAAATGTGTCCTTTTGAAATTGCAAGGTTGAAAAAAAACATCATATATTTATTAAACGAACAAAACAAACGATACTTCTTGAACAACATACTAAAATATGCAATCTTAATAGCATTATATGAAAATATTATTGACAAATTTTCGACAGATGGTGAACTATTTTGTCTATCCTGTTACCAAAGTCAAGAGAACTTTTTGACTATTAAGAGACAATATGTGTAAAATATGTAACTTATTTCTCAAAGATATGTGAGTGGTCTTTCAGAAAACAATTTAAAAATATTTAATTTCTTTGCAGTAACAACATAAAAATATACTTAATATTGCGTCCTGAAAAAAACGGCTAAACATACATTTTTGATTGCTGTAAAAACGACTACAGGCAATACAAATCCAATTGAAGCACTTCCTAACATTCAGTTTATATTTGTCTTTTGAATCAATCTAATATGAAGTGCGTTTGTTACATATAAGTTTAGTAAAACGATATTATGTATAGTAACAGGAACGGACATCTATATATATCCTGTTACCAAATCAGTCTATCCTGTTACTTTACATGGTAACAGGATAGACAAATGTATATGTTTATTTATGCTGTAGTGAAATAACTGCTCCCCGTAAATCGGTGATTGCTTTTTTGGTGAAGTATGAAATGTTTCACACCTTGTAATATAAGTACATATCATAACACACTTTCAACTATTTGATTAGGTTCGCAGATACATAATTGTCTATCCTGTTACCAAATCAGTCTATCCTGTTACTGTATTCATGAGGATAACAGGATAGACAGTAACAGGATAGACAAATTTATATGTTTATTGATGCTGTAATGAAATAGCTGCTCCCCGAAAATCGGTGTTTGCTTTTTTGGTTTAGTGTTCTTTGCTTCCAAACAGTTAGGGGCCCTTTTAATGATGTAATTTCGTATTTAGGTATACATTTGTTGGTAACATGATAGACATTTTAAAAGAGTACACTCTCGTTTTTATTCACTTTTCTTGTTATAATTTTGTCCCTGTGTCTTCTAATGTTCTAACGTTCTGGTTGCCATTTTGAAGACGCTGTGTACTTCTGGCGTCATCATAGACGAGTACCGTATTTGCAGGGAGAAATCATTGTTGTGTAGATCTTGTATCGGTAACAGGATATATATGCATTTCGTGGACGCCAGCATAATTTTGTTTTTTATAAACAAATACAAAAATAACTTCAAGACTTTGCTTTCTTGTTAAAATTCATTTAAAAAAGATTCAAATAATTCATTTTGCCAATCTGAAAACATACTAAAAATCATTGAAAAATTCAGTGCAAACATGACACCCTCATCCCGGACACTCATAAATTGCGCAAAAGATGAGCTTCAAAATTATTTTATTTTGGGTTAATAGGAGTAACTCGTATTCATTTTATATGTGCCGACTCGAAAATAATGCGAATTTTTGTTTAAACACGAAAAATTAATGCTTTCGTATCGAAATATTTTTTTAACAGGAAAGGCGACATTTTTTGAAAATGACCCATATACGAAGGGGTCATCTCAAAGGTTCTAATGACGATATACCAAGGGGTCATCTCAAAAGTTATAATGTCGAAAAATATCAAGGGGTCATCTCAAAAGATATAATGTCGACATATCAAGGATAATCTCAAAAATTATAATGACGACATGTCAAGGGTCATCTCTAAAGTTCTAATGACGGAATATCAAGAGTCATCTCAAAAGTTATGATGTCAATATATATCAAGGTCATCGCAAACGTTCTAATGACGATATACCAAGGGGTCATCTCAAAATTTATTATGTCGATATATCAAGTGGTCATCTCAAACGTCCTAATGACGACATATCAAGGGTCATCTTTTAAGTTCTAATGTCGACATATCAAGGGGTCATCTCAAAAGTTCTAATGTCGAAAAATATCAAGGGGTAATCTCAAAAGTTCTAATGTCGACATATCAAGGGTAATCTCAAAAATTCTAATAACGACATGTCAAGGATCATCCCAAGAAGTTATAATGTCAACATATCAAGGGTCATCTCAGAAAGTTCTAATGACAACATACCAAGGGTCATCTCAAAAATTATGATGTCGACATATCAAAGGTCTACATATTGCACATTGTCTTGTTATAGTTCGTGGCTTTTTATTCCTTTCATAAGGATAATAGTATGTTAATACAACAAAATAAACATGTAGTTCGTCTTTTAAAGAACAATATCAATGAAGCTGATAAATCAAGTGTTTTTTAGATATGTTCCTTAAACATTCATCCTTATACATTTTGAATCAAGCACAGCATATATGTCTATAACTTGTATTTATCAGTCAATCGTTAACGTTCTCGCCTAAAGTGCGGACAATTGTAACAGGCTTGATGAAGTAAAATATTGATGAAAGCCTTGTGGCGGAAACGATTGAATGAAAATAAGGATTTTACCGGTATTATAATTTTATTCAGAAAATACTCAGCCTAGAGAGAGAATAATTTGATAATCTAGTAATGTTGCTAGCATTTTCATTAAATCATTGTTGTATCATTTAGACTAGACAATTATAAGTAAACAACAACATTTTATTTTGAAACAAAGTTGTGTTTTTGTGAATTATATCTACTGTTGTAGTAGTATTGGTTAGCTCAGAAATATAGTCCCAGTACAGGTAAACTACGTGAGCGAGTGATTGTTGATTAACGCCAAATAAACAAATATCCAGCAACATCATGGAGAGAAATATAGTCCCAGTACAGGTATTATTGGTAAACTACGTGAGCGAGAGATTGTTGATTAACGTCAAATAAACAAATATCTAGCAACATCATGGAGAGAAATATAGTCCCAGTACAGGTAAACTACGTGAGCGAGAGATTGTTGATTAACGCCAAATAAACAAATATCCAGCTACATCATGGAGAGAAATATAGTCCCAGTACAGGTAAACTACGTGAGCGAGTGATTGTTGATTAACGCCAAATAAACAAATATCCAGCAACATCATGGAGAGAAATATAGTCCCAGTACAGGTAAACTACGTGAGCGAGAGATTGTTGATTAACGTCAAATAAACAAATATCCAGCAACATCATGGAGAGAAAAAGTTACATTCCAAGAGATGTTAATAGTGTCCGTTTTGTACTAGAACAACACGCTTAATTCGATTTTTTATGGTGCTTGCTCAGTGAAACAACAGACCGCACACATTATCCCGATTCCAAGCCCACCATGTAGTCTTTGCTCTTTCTCCTTAATGCTATGTTGCGGAGAAGCAACAAATACCAATTTTATATTCTTCGGTTTGAACCGATCGTGACACGAACCCACGAAACGAGCTAATCAGCACCACCAATACGACTACCGATAAATTTAGAACATACTTGCATGATAATGAAACAATACAGATTCTCTTGTTTTCCCAGTAAAGATATATATGCTAAAAGAAACTAAAGATCTCTCAAAGGCTAATCAAAAGGATATTGAGATTCATATGATACTAACCAACATGTCTGGCCATAGCTACACGGTTTCGAATCACATGGATTGACGTAACAGGCCACTTCTCCTCCAGGACAATTACTTGTACATGCAACAGCCGTGACAGTATCTGTAATGACATTTATCAGACTATATTATATTTATATTTAGTCAAGACAGTTTCTCAAAAGTCTACCCATTCTAGCGGCACGTCTTCATACCATATGAAGTGATCACCGTACCATATTTATATACATTTTATATTAAATCCATTGTATCCATGATTGATTGATTGCTTGCTTGCTTGATTGCTTGATTGATTGATTGATTGATTGATTGATTGATTGATTGATTGATTGATTGATTGGTGCTTAACACCAAAGTTAGCAGTATTTCAGCTATATCGTGGTGTTGTTTTTTTCTTGTCTTTTTTATATCTTTTTTTCTTTTTTTTCTATTTTCTATATTCAATATCAAATAAACAACATACATTTTTAAAGTATCTGTTTGCACCACGGTCCTGTATGAATACATACATCAACATAGGAATGATGTTTATAATTTGTTCGTCAATACACATGTGCGAAATGAAATATATCGGGAGTTTTATCACGATATTATTTATATAGTTAATGAAGGACGTCATGTCAGAAATAATTAATCACGGGTGGCTTGCTACGTCACACGCACGGATACTTGAACATCGCCTCGAGGTAGGTTTATGCAGTTGTACAATTTAAAAAAAGGAAAACTAACAAAACCAAGTAGATCACCGAAGGGCCCACATATCAGCCTTCATTGTTAGCATACACTCATTGCGTGTAAACCCGTCAGTTTTGTAAACAATCTGTACAGTAGGTCGTCAGTTTTGCAAACACTTCTGTACAGTTAAAATTCCGGGCAAGGATACCGTTCACACAAAACACCTACTGTACAGAAGTGTTTACAAAACTGACGGGTTTACACGCAATGAATGTATGCTAACAATGAAGTCTAATATGTGGGCCCTTCGGTGAACTACTTGGTTTTGTTAGTATTCCTGTTTTTAAATTGTACAACTGCATAAACCTACCTCGAGGCGATGTTCAAGTATCCGTGCGTGTGACGTAGCAAACCACCCGTCATTCATGGAAACCAGAATGTGTTTTGAGTTTAAACACGGGTTAGCGGATATTAGTATTTTATCCCGAGCCTGAGTTTATTTTTTGAAAATATGTTTATCTGTTTATCTTCAGTTAAATTTGATATCTATGTTTTTATTACATAGTTCAGCTCTCACAATTACATATTAATTTCCGTAACAACAAGTTATTATTTAAAACAAATATTATTTATAATTTTACTTACCTGTATAAGACATAAATAAAAGAGCACTAACAAGAACAAAGGTCCACATCGTGCAGCTTGTTAAATACTTATACTAAATATTTCTCTAGCATATCACCCCTTTTATATAGATTTTGTACACGCTTAACTCTGCTTAAAGGGTCAAAGCGTACTTCATGGAACTACACGTTTTTTCATGGAAATAATATTTAAATGCCCAGAATTTTACATGTTTAGTATTCCCTAAACGTTTTGATGTTTGTATACATGTCATTTTAGATTAATGATATGTAAATAAATTGGGGTCACATGTGGTGTTGGGGTCACATGTGGTGTACATGTATTTGTTTCTTTAATTTTGATAATGAAGAGTTTGTTTTTCCTTCTTTTCTCAGTTCATAAAACATTTTTTTACGTAACCGTTCGCGAATTCGAATTTCTTTTTCACTGTATTGTTGAACCAGGGTTTGCATTTTCTCGAACTGTTTTATTTTCTTAGTGCACAATCCATAATTGTTTCTATAAAAAAAATCGTTTTAGTAAATATATAACTCAAATCGCCGTTTTCAAGATTTCCTATCTTAGTATCATCCAGAATGTTATATTTGTTATCATATAGTAACTCTACATGCTGTGACTGTAACTTAGCACCAACACTTCCTATCTTTAATATGACAGTTCCCACGGTATGCCCATAAGCTTTATGCACTACTCTGTTTTCCTCATCATATGTTTGTAATGATATTTAGTTAGTATTAAAATGTAGTTTGAAGTAAACGGACGTCTGGCATTTTTTTTTTCTAATAAGTTATTTATTCTAGTACTGACATAATTATACTATATAATTGTTTTCTCTTTCTATTTATCAGGTATAAGATACTTGTTTGTATTGTACCATTTATTGTGCCACAGTAAATACTAATAGTCGGATTTCTAGAAGAACTATTCAACCATGAAATAAATCATGCACCAGTGAGTTTGACATTCATTTTCACTTTTCTAATAAAGACTTAATTAATCTGCAATATCGAATATCCTCGTATTAATCTGTAATTGATAGAAAAACAACTTGGCACCATACATCATTTTAAAAAATCATTTTACAATATCAAAGATGGTGGTTTTCTTTGCTTTATATGTCTTTTGGGTCACAGACAGGATTTTTGCTAGTCGTCTGGTAAGTCTTGAACACATACAAGTAGAAAAGTTAAGTCTTTGCTTATGATCTCTGTATTTCAACGATTTTTTTTTAATAGTCTTTTTATAATAACAACTTTGAAGTCATACCAATACGCGTGATATGCTGTTCTGTGTAATATACATAACAGAATTTAAGTTATATGCTTAAATTCATTTATTGCGTCGGGGATTATACGCCTACGGGAATGTATTCAGAGTTTTAGGTTTACAGTTTAGAGTGACGTAATGATTCCTTACCAGACAAGACGGATGTTGACTGTGGAGAAAGGGAAACCGTTGAGCATTTTATTCTTCATTGTGACCAATATGAAGAAGCAAGAGGAAAACTAATCCATGACATGTTCTTATTGTCTGGTTCAATGCACCTCAGTCTGGAGGTGCTCCTCACAGTAGGAGCAGATGAAGAAATTTCACTAACGGAAACGGAACGGATTAGACTTCTAACAGAGTATATACAGGAAACCAAACGCTTCGATTTATAATTTATTTATTATTTTCTACCGTAATTATTTTATTTATTTTATTTTATTTTTATATCAGTGTCCACCTATCAAAAGTACAAGTGTGTTGATAGTACCGAGTGTAAACTGAATTGTACATGCGCGTAGACGATACTAAATTACAAGAGAGACAATCCAGTATCTATGACACGAAGAATACAGAATACAGAATGTTGACTGTCAGCGTTTAATTTTAAATTTAAATCTGCAATCGAACAAGGTCACAGAAATTCTGATCAAGTGTTTTATCCTAATGTCAGGGAGTATATTAATGAGATAATTGTATTTGTATTAAGTCGGTAGATTCCATTAGTAATAATTATGAATCCCTGGATCACACGTGTCTTAAGTGACGTAATTTCAGATTGGTAGCGTGTTCAGCTTTTATGAAGCATGTGTTCAACAAGTTCAATCGAATGTTGATTCAGACACAATAAATGAATTTTAATCTGGATGTTTGCTCGATCAAGAGTGCAATTTCGGTTTTCTTTTCTTTCCCTCCCCCCAAGACCAAGTTATGCTTGCTAAAATGTCGCCACGTGGCGTGATTCTGTACATACACACAAAATAATATTAAAATTAAATGATGCACTTCCTTATCTAAGCCAATATTAAAACATCAAAGTCCGGGCATGGGATTTTGTTGAAATAGTACTGTGAACACGTGCTTTTTGAATGACATTGCATCAGCCATCAGATCATCGACACGTTGAAATATGATTCATAATTTGTAAAACTATAGATATTGATTGTTTCAGCGAACTGATATATTTTGTTAATAGTGAGTAATGTTTAAGTTAATTATATTTATTGGTATTACTTCTTGTAATTTTATTCGCCACTGCTTCCCTTCGGCCACAGGTTTGCGGAAGCCAGTCTGCACACACACTTTTACAATTACATACATACAAAATGTATTATTGTAGACTTATTTGCTTGTATATTTTATTAATTTCTGACAACTTTGTTTCACTAACTTTATCACATACTGTTGCATCGAGAAAGAAGAGGAAGAGTTGTTTTTTGTTTGTTTTTCTTTTATCGTAACTTCGTAAGTATAATTATAGTTGTAAGAATATAATTTGTCCTAAGATATTCTTTGTTAAAGGACTAAGGAATTGTCGTACAATAATCTGAACTGAAAAAATTAGGAAATTTTGTGGAAAGGGCTAGAGATGTTTAACTGATGTGTACTTACAGTACCTTATTTCATATGGTTAAATAATATGTACTAACTTACTTTCAGATGTTAAACTGATGTACTTACCTTATTATCAGATGTTTAGCTGATATTAATTATATTATTATCAGATGTTTAGCTGATATGTAATTATCTTAATTTCAGATGTTTAGCTGATATTAACTTACCTTATCATGTTTAGCTGATATGTTCGTACCTTTTTATCAAATGTTAAACTGGCATGTGCTTATCCTTTATCAGATTTTTTCGCTTTATGAAGTGTCTTATTTTCATATGTTTAGTTGATACGAAGGTATCTTCTTTTCAGATCAGATGCTTATCTTATATTTTATCTCAATTTCAGATGCTTAGCTGATATGAACTTATCTTATCATCAGATGTTTAGCTGTTTAAGTTTTTATCTTATTTTCAGATACTTGATATGCACTTGCCTTATTATCAGATGTCTAGCTGATATTTACTTATCTTAATTTCAGATGTTTAGCGGATATGAACTTATCTTATTATCAGATGTTTAGCTGTTATGTTTTTATCTTATTTTCAGATGCTTACTTCATATGCACTTGCCTTATTATCAGATGTCTAGCTGATATGTACTTATCTTAATTCAGATGTTAGATGATATGTACTTACCTTATTATCAAATGTTTTAGCTGATAAGTATTTATCTTAATTTCAAATGTTTAGCTACAATATGTACTTAACTTATTATCAGATGTTTTAGCTGATATGTACTTATCTTAATTTCAGATGTTTATTTGATGTGCACCAGTGATTGGGATTAAAATTTTAATAATGGGACATTTTCTATTGACATTCAGAATTTCAATGGGACATTTTCAGATGGAATGTGATAAATGGCACATGGCCCCTCTAATCCCAATCACTGATGCACTTGCCCTATTATCAGATGTTTAGCTGATATGTACTTATCTTAATTTCAGATGTTTAGCGGATATGAACTTATCTTATTATTAGATGTTTAGCTGTTATGTTTTTCTTAATGTCAGATGTTTACTTGATATGCACTTGCCTTATAATCAGATGTTTAGCTGATATGTACTTATATTATTTCAGATGTTTAGCTGGTATTTACTGATCTTATTATCAGATTTTTGGCTGTTATATAGTATCTTATTACCAGATGTTTTACCTGATATGAACTTACCTTATTTCAGATGTTAAGCTGTTATGTTTTTATCTTAATTTAAGATGTTGTATTTCAGATGTTTAGCTGTTAATTACTAACCTTATTATCAGACACTTAGCTGTTATGTATTTATCTTTTTTCAGATGTTTTTCTGATAGGAACTAAGCTTATGATATGTACTTGCCTTGTTATCAGAGGTTTAGATACATACTTATATTAATTTCAGATGTTTAGCTGATACATGCTTATATTATTTTCATAGGTTTAGTTGGTACATAGATATATTGTTTTCAGATGTATAGATGATACATACTTATAGTGTTATCAGATGTTTAGTTGTGTAAGCCAATTATTGAGTTAAAGAACTGGTAGCACGAGAGAGTCCAATTGAGATTGGCTAGACTTGGTACTCGTAATGAAAGCATCATTGAATTTGATCTTTCAAATGTTGTACATCTTTGTTTAAAGGATTAAACAATTGGATGTTATTGATTATCTCGTACGGGTATAAAGAAACAAATATATAAAGTTTTGGCGGTAATTGGCCACAGGTTTAATTTCAGATAAAAAAAAATGTATATAGATACTAGATAGATACAGTAACAATATATGCGGTTACCGACAATTTATGGCAACCTTTTGATATATGGTAGATAGATATTCAATATCAGATCAATATAGATAGATAGATAGATAGATAGATAGATAGATCATACAATAACAAGATATGCGGTTACCGACAAATTATGGCAACCTTAGATAGATAGATATACAACGGGTATACAATGCACCGTGGGATACACAAGTGCTTGTAAGTTGTAAATTAAAGTCTGATTACACCGTGGGATACACAGGTGCTCAGGTGCTTGTAAATTAGTCTGATCACACCGTGGGTTACACAGATGCAAATGTTCAAATGTTATGTTTCAAGCAGAATAGTATACAAAGATAAACATAAAAAGCAGCGAATTCCGCCAAATTGACAGAGCAAGCAAACTCTTGGTTGCACTGTCAACCGCCATGAAATGGGGTATTCGCTTGTAAACCTGTGAACCAACACCAAATAAATCATAAAAGCGACAACATATACATGTACATCACAAAATGACTATGTGGTTATATCATATGGTTTTTACTTAAACCATTTAAATAGATGATAGATATATATGTGGTTTTTATTTAAACCACTTATATTATAGATACTGAGATATTCAATCAATCTTGTTAAGATGTATACATACTTGAAAACAACTTCAACAAATTAAATAAAACATACAAATGTAATAAAGGTATAAAACCTAATTAAGGTAAGATAATCAATAACATTTAATTGTTTAATCCTTTAAACAAAGATGTACAACATTTGAAAGATCAAATTCAATAATGCTTTCATTACAAGTACCAAGTCTAGCCAATCTCAATTGGACTCTCCCGTGCTACCAGTTCTTTAACTCAATAAATGGCTTACACAACTAAACATCTAACAACACTATAAGTATGTATCATCTAAACATCTGAAAATAATATATCTATGTACCAACTAAACCTCTGAAAATAATATAAGCATGTATCAGCTAAACATCTGAAATTAATATAAGTATGTATCTAAACCTCTGATAACAAGGCAAGTACATATCATAAGCTTAGTTCCTATCAGAAAAACATCTAAAAAAAGATAAATACATAACAGCTAAGTGTCTGATAATAAGGTTAGTAATTAACAGCTAAACATATGAAATAAAACATCTTAAATTAAGATAAAAACATAACAGCTTAACATCTGAAATAAGGTAAGTTCATATCAGGTAAAACATCTGGTAATAAGATACTATACAACAGCCAAACATCTGATAATAAGATCAGTAAATACCAGCTAAACATCTGAAATAATATAAGTACATATCAACTAAACATCTGATTATAAGGCAAGTGCATATCAAGTAAACAGTTGAAATTAAGAAAAACCTAACAGCTAAACATCTGATAATAAGATAAGTTCATATCGGCTAAACATCTGAAATTAAGATAAGTACATATCAGCTAAACATCTGATAATAGGGCAAGTGCATCAGTAATTGGGATTAGAGGGGCCATGTGCCATTTATCACATTCCATCTGAAAATGTCCCATTGAAATTATGAATGTCAATAGAAAATGTCCCATTATTAAAATTTTAATCCCAATCACTGGTGCACATCAAGTAAACATCTGAAATTAAGATAAGTACATATCAACTAAAACATCTGATAATAGGTTAAGTGCATATCAGCTAAACATCTGAAATTAGATAAGTACATATTGTAACTTATCATTTGAAATTAAGATAAATACTTATCAGCTAAAACATCTGATAATAAGGTAAGTACATATCAGCTAACATCTGAATTAAGATAAGTACATATCAGCTAGACATCTGATAATAAGGCAAGTGCATATGAAGTAAACATCTGAAAATCAGATAAAAACATAACAGCTTAACATCTGATAATAAGATAAGTTCATATCCGCTAAACATCTGAAATTAAAATAAGTACATATCAGCTAGACATCTGATAATAAGGCAAGTGCATATGAATTAAACATCTGAAAATAAGATAAAAACTTAAACAGCTAAACATCTGATGATAAGATAATGTCATATTAACTAAACATCTGATAATAACATAAGTACATAAGTACTAATCAGCCAAACATCTGATAAAATTATAAGTTCATATCAGACAAACATCTGATAATAAGATAAATTATTATTAGCTCAGCATCTGATAAAGATTTAAGTACATATCAGCCGAACGACTGATAATAAAATAAGTACATATCAGCTAAACATCTGAAATTAAGATAAATGCATATCGGGATTCAGCTAAACATCTGAAAATAAGATAAATACATACATATATCAGCAAAACATCTTATAATAAGTTTTGCAATTATCAGCTAAAATTGCTAATAATAAAAATACAGATCAGCTAACATCTGATGATAATATAAGTACAGCTCAGCCAGATATCTGATAATAGGATAAGTTCATATCAGCTAAGAATCTTATAATATAAGCACATCTCAGCTAAACAGCTGAAAATAAGATAAATACATCAGCTACACATCTGATAATAAGATAAATTCATATCAACTAAACACCTGATGATAAAATATGTACATAAGTACATATCAGCCAAATAAACATCTGATAAAATTACAAGTAAATGTACATAATAGCCAAACATCTGATAATAAGATAAATTAATATTAGCTAAGCATTTGATAAATTACAAATGCATATCAGCTAAACATTTGAAATTAAGATAAGTACATATCAGCTAAACATCTGATAATAAGACAGGTGCACATCAGCTAAACATCTGGAATTAAGATAGGTTCATATCAGCTTAACATCTGAAAATAAGATAATACGTAAGAGGCAAACATTTGGTAATAAGGACAATTAACAGGTAAACATCTGAAATAATATAAGTAAATATCTGATAGTAAGTACATTGAAATAATATAAGTAAACATATGATAGTAAGTACATCAGCTAACCATCTGAAAATAAGATAAGTACATATCTGTTAAACAACTGATAATAAGATAAGTTCATATCAGCTAAGCATCTGAAATTGAGATAAAATATAAGATAAGCATCTGATCTGAAAAGAAGATACATTCGTATCAACTAAACATATGAAAATAAGACACTCCATAAAGCGAAAAAATCTGATAAAGGATAAACACATGCCAGTTTAACATTTGATAAAAAGGTACGAACATATCAGCTAAACACGATAAGGTAAGTTCATATCAGCTAAACATCTGAAATTAAGATAATTACATATCAGCTAAACATCTGATAATAATATCAGTAATATCAGCTAAACATCTGATGATAAGGTAAGTACATCAGTTTAACATCTGACAATAAGTTAGTACATATTATTTAACCATCTGAAATAAGGTACTGTAAGTACACATCAGTTAAACATCTCTAGCCCTTTTCACAAAAATTCCTAATTTTTTCAGTTAAGATTATTGTACGACAATTCCTTAGTCCTTCAAAAAAGAATAT
>MJUT01063886.1:0-21614 GCA_002080005.1 Gigantidas platifrons
CCACCCTTCCGGAGCACCTTAGTTAACCCCGGAGGTTTAGTGAGGTTTGTCTTGCTCAATCGTTAGTTTTCTGTAGCATTTTGTAGATCATTGTCTCCTACCCTTCCGGAGCACCTTAGTTAACCCCAGAGGTTTAGGGGGGTTTGTCTCGCTCAATCGTTTGTTTTCTGTAGTGTTTTGTAGATCATTGTCTGTCATTTGTTTTTCTTTCGGTGGCTATTATATTGTCTGTCATTCACATATTTTTCTGCATATAAAAACTGTTTCGGTTCAAATAGGCCTAAACGGCCCGGGTGGCTCAATGAGTTAGGTAGTTAGGTTACCTATACAAGTATATCACCAATACGGCGTGGGTTCGCGCCCGGCTTTGTAAATTGCAAAAAGGACGCACTCGACTCGCAGCCGCAAGTGATAAAGTTTACCAGTTGCTTGACCATGGTCGGTGGTTCTCTCCGGCTTCTTCCACCGCTAACCTGGTCGACATGATATAGCTGAAATATTACTGAAAGTGGCGTTAAACGTAAGATAAGATAAGACAAATTTATTTTGATTCGGCATACAATCAAATATACAACACAAGCTCTGAAGAGCTTTTGACCGAATATAAAAACATATACATAATATAAGAACAACACAAGATAACAACATACATTACTAATTTAAAACATACATAGATCAGCTATAGCATGCAGCACAAATTTGGCAACAAATTAGAATGAATTAAAATTTCTTAAAACTATAGCATATGCTTAAGATTGTAAAAATTTCGGAAAGAACAAAATAATATCAACCTGTATTGATTACCCAATTACTGGAAAGATGTGCAAACAGTAAAAATTTGGCAACACAATTTGAATGAATTAAAATTCCTTAAAACTATAGCATATATGTAAGATTATAAAAATTTCGTAAAGAATGAAATAATATCAACCTGTATTGATTACCCAATTACTGGAAAGATGTGCAAACAGTAAAAATTTGGCAACAAATTTGAATTAAAATTTCTTAAAACTTTTAGCATATAATTTAAGATAATAAAAATTTCGAGAAGAATAAAATAATATCAACCTGCATTGATTACACCATTTCTGGAATGATGTGCAAAAAATGCAATTTAAAAAATAAGATTCATGCAGAAATCAAACATAAAAATACAGCAATAACAGTTCAAGAGCAATAAAAAGTAAAAGTAAATGAAAAACAGCCAAAACAAATGTGTTATCTGCAAGCAGAACAGCGACATTTCGAACCACTCCAGGACTGGATCAGACTTTTAAAATGTGAAAAACACAATAAATAAATTACGCCTAGGGACAGTGAGATCATTAGATTGTGTATTCTTTTCTTTTTTTCATTGAGTAGACTGAAATTAGTTCATTTATTAATTGTACATTAGTAATTCTCATTTATTATTCTAAATAATTGTGCTCTTAATGAGTTCTATTTCACAATTATATTTTCTTTTCTATAGAACTGTTTTTATGCTGTTCTGAACATAACTGTTGTGAAGCCTCTTTGTATAAATCATATAAAATAAATATATTATCAATAAAACTGTGCATGCTTTTCAAATCCCCTATAGCCAACACTCACTTGTAATTAATTCTCCATTGTAAGTTTGTATCAATGTGTTTCTATAACATTTTCCCAACTTATGATATTACTAGAGTTTTCGTAAGAAAATCGACAACCCATACTGCAAATTACCTGTTTACGGACCTTAAAAGTCGGCATACGACTCTAGGTAAATAAAATTTTAATCAGAATTTCTAAATTGCAATAAATAAATTTGTAGCAAATGCTTGAATTTGATTGGTTAGAATTTTTTATTCATCATGTCATAGATAAAAATTTCAACCGGAAGTCACATGTTGGGGTCTCAATTGGGAAATTTAATTTTAGTTCTTTTTAAGCAATTATTATCCGTCAAAATATTTTTACGACAAGAAAAAAAATTAATTAGGAATTAATGTATAAGGATTGATCACAATTTTTTGTTCGGTTCATTCGAAATAAATTCAAAAATGTGGTACACACCGTTGCATAACCCGCTTCGCGGTTACACAGTGTGTACCACATTTTTGAGTTTATTTCTTGATGAACCGAAATAAATTTGAGATCAATCCTTTAATGCTTTCTACGACTTAACAGTTAATCTATCACGGATTTGAATTCATTTACATAAAGAAAGAATACTTTTGGAACCTTCGAACTAGTTATATTGAAGTGCCTGTATCAAGCCAGAAGAGTGAACAGCCATGTTACGACGTATACGTGTTACGAGTATCGGTGAATGGTGAGTAGTCATGTTACGACGTTTTATGCCTTTCTTTTTCTCCATGCACGGATCACTTAGATGGAGATACAAACCATATCGACCACGATCACGTGAGCTAGTTGTGCGAGCAGACCATATCGACCACGATCACGTGAGCTAGTTGTGCGAGCAGACCATATCGACCATGATCACGTGAGCTAGTTGTGCGAGCAGACCATATCAACCACGATCACGTGAGCTAGTTGTACGAGCAGACCATATCGACCACGATCACGTGAGCTAGTTGTGCGAGCAGACCATATCGACCACGAGCACGTGAGATAGTTGTGCGAGCAGACCATATCGACCACGATCACGTGAGCTAGTTGTGCGAGCAGACCATATCGACCACGATCACGTGAGCTAGTTTTGCGAGCAGACCATATCGACTACGATCACGTGAGCTAGTTGTGCGAGCAGACCATATCGACCACGATCACGTGAGCTAGTTGTGCGAGCAGACCATATCGACCACGATCACGTGAGCTAGTTGTGCGAGCATACCATATCGACCACGATCACGTGAGCTAGTTGTGCGAGCAGACCATATCGACCACGATCACGTGAGATAGTTGTGCGAGCAGACCATATCGACCACGATCACGTGAGTTAGTTGTGCAAGCAGACCATATCGACCACGATCACGTGAGCTAGTTGTGCGAGCAGACCATATCGACCACGATCACGTGAGCTAGTTGTGCGAGCAGACCATATCGACCACGATCACGTGAGCTAGTAGTGCGAGCAGTCCATATCGACCATGATCACGTGAGCTAGTTGTGCGAGCAGACCATATCGACCACGATCACGTGAGGTAGTTGTGCGAGCAGACCATATCGACCACAATCACGTGAGCTAGTTGTGCGCGAGTAAGTGATTGCTGTTTAACACAAAGTCATCAATATTTCAGCTACATGTATATACCGGTAATATACGTAAGACAAGATCAATCAAACCATTCCACTAACAAAGTTCCTCATGGCTTTTGGTGCATCTGTATCGAAACCAACAATATCCATCATGAAGGGATCATCTGGATCCGCCACTGTGAATCCATTGCTCACCATACCAACGACGATAAGCCGAGCATCGTTTATTTTCGAGTACTCTCTGTATTGTTTGAGAGCTTCCGCAGGGTGCATTGTACGAAAGCCAATTTCTGAATCGGTATATACAATAAAAACATCAAATTCCCTTTTATGCCTCATGGCATACTGCATTGGCATAGAACAATCAGTAACAGAACATTGGAGACCAACACACTTCTTCAAAACCGAGTCTAGAGTGTCATCTTTCTTGATATCAAGTTTGGTGTATTCTCGTGAGAACATGATCACTTCAAAGTTAGCTTCTGTCTTAGCACTTAAAAGCACCATTGCCAAAGATGCTTCAAATGCTGTAATTCCAGATGATCCAAAAACAGGTCTACGCATTGACTCACTGACATCTACTGCCAATAGATAACGTTTTCCTGTTGGAGGGACAAACTGGAAAGCTGCATAGAAAGCTTCTTCCAAAGCCTTAGTTACTGTCGTATTAACAGTCCATGATAATTTACCCTTACTTCCATGTCCAGTTTTGTACTGCTTTAGAGCAACTAACAATGAGAAAGGGTGAATGTGAGCGGACTTTAGAAATTCCTTATTATTAAGCTTACTCACAACGAGTTCTTCTTCAAAAGACCCAGAGGTTAGCAACTCTAAACTCGACATTTTGCCAAGACTACGAAGCATTGCCATCATTGGCATCTTGCGAAAAAGTTGGTCCCATATTTCCTTTGAGGCCAATAATTCTGTTGGCACATGCTCGCGAACTAACTCGTGTTTCTCAATGAGTACACAGAGCTTGTCAATGTCCTCTCTGGTGCATTTCTTTGCTGCTTCCACGCCCTCAAGAAAGAATTTAACATCTTCTTCAGATTTGTCAAATGTGTACTCGAGGTTTGCACTTTCCATATTTTTGATATATTTCAAGATCATATTAATTTTTGTATCCTTAGATTTAACATGGGCTAAGCGAACAACGTCTCGGTGGCTCCAACCACGTCGTTTTTTATATTTTGTGACTAAATACGCCAGCTTTTTAGGGTCCATTTCATTGTACCATTTTCCAATAGCTACTCTTTGGGCTCGACCCCAACCAGTACCAGCGCTTTCCTTTTCACAATACTTAACAAACTCAAAAAGGTGAGTAGGTAAGCGACATACACTGCCTAAAATGTTATAAGAGGCAGCTTTTGTTGTGGGGTCATTGGATCTGGCACAAATGGCTAATGCATACACAGATGGCGTTTGCTTACATACTATGTCTTTTGTACTGACTTCATAAATTAAATCAACCACTTCTTTACCGCTACCCTCTATTAATAATCTGAAAATAAAATGTACATTTCTGTATTAAATATACACAATCAGTAAAAATACGTAATACAATGTACTACAATTTTCACCTAAAACACTTAGAAGAGTTTGAAGATACCAAAGAGGTAATCAGAATCCGTAAATCGAAGAAGAACAGACAACACAATAGCCAAAAGAAAAAGGACAAAAGGACAAACAACGATCTACAAAACATACATATAAAACTAAAGATCGAGTAACACGAACCCCACTAAAAACTGGGGGTGAACTCAGGTGCTCCGGAAGGGTAAGCAGTTCCTGCTACACTAACGGCATACATGTCGCATAACGTAACAATTTCTTCCCCTTGTTACAGCGTTAAGTTTTCATTTTTCACTTTCAACAATATTTAAGCAGCATCTAGGATGACATTTTAATTTGTGGAGGGGTAGGATTATGGTGTTTAACGCCATTTTCAACAACATATCAGTTATATCTTGACGGTCAGTTTTATTGATTGAGGAAACCGCCGTATGATACCATCCGGAGAAAATCATCGATACATAATGTTGTATCGAGTACATCTCGTCATGAGCTGAATTCGAATTCACAATTTTAGTGGTGATATGCACTTATTACACAGGTAGTTGTAAATCCAACTACCATACGATCACGACCACGACTGTCCCTTTAATTTATCTGCAGAAAATAACTGACAAAACAAACATGAAAACATCCGTCCACCCTGTGCCGGATTTACCATTGTGTTTTTTCAGACTTGGCTGATGGACTATACATTATTGTAAACGTCAGGATTTACCATTGTGTTTTTTCAGACTTGGCTGATGGACTATACATTATTGTAAACGTCAGGATTTACCATTGTGTTTTTTCAGACTTGGCTGATGGTCTATACATTATTGTAAACGTCAGAATTTACCATTGTGTTTTTTCAGACTTGGCTGATGGACTATACATTATTGTAAACGTCAGGATTTACCATTGTGTTTTTCAGACTTGGCTGATGGACTATACATTATTGTAAACGTCAGGATTTACCATTGTGTTTTTTCAGACTTGGCTGATGGACTATACATTATTGTAAACGTCAGGATTTACCATTGTGTTTTTCATACTTGACTGATGGACTATACATTATTGTAAACGTCAGAATTTACCATTGTGTTTTTTCAGACTTGGCTGATGGACTATACATTATTGTAAACGTCAGGATTTACCATTGTGTTTTTCAGACTTGACTGATGGACTATACATTATTGTAAACGTCAGAATTTACCATTGTGTTTTTTCAGACTTGGCTGATGGACTATACATTATTGTAAACGTCAGGAATTACCATTGTGTTTTTTCAGACTTGGCTGATGGACTATACATTATTGTAAACGTCAAGATTTACCATTGTACTTTTTCAGACTTGGCTGATGGACTATACATTATTGTAAACGTCAGGATTTACCATTGTGTTTTTTCACACTTGGTTGATGGACTATACATTATTGTAAACGTCAGGATTTACCATTGTGTTTTTTCAGACTTGGCTGATGGACTATACATTATTGTAAACGGCAGGATTTACCATTGTACTTTTTCAGACTTGGCTGATGGACTATACATTATTGTAAACGTCAGGATTTACCATTGTGTTTTTCAGACTTGGTTGATGAACTATACATTATTGTAAACGTCAGGATTTACCATTGTGTTTTTTCAGACTTGGCTGATGGACTATACATTATTGTAAACGTCAGGATTTACCATTGTGCTTTTTCAGACTTGGCTGATGGACTATACATTATTGTAAACGTCAGGATTTACCATTGTGTTTTTTTCAGACTTGACTGATGGACTATACATTATTGTAAACGTCAAGATTTACCATTGTGTTTTTTCACACTTGGCTGATGGACTATACATTATTGTAAACGTCAGGATTTACCATTGTGTTTTTTCAGACTTGGTTGATGGACTATACATTATTGTAAACGTCAGGATTTATCATTGTGTTTTTTTCAGACTTGGTTGATGGACTATACATTATTGTAAACGTCAGGATTTACCATTGTGTTTTTTCACACTTGGCTGATGGACTATACATTATTGTAAACGTCAGGATTTACCATTGTACTTTTTCAGATTTGTCTGATGGACTATACATTATTGTAAACGTCAGGATTTACCATTGTGTTTTTTCGCACTTGGCTGATGGACTATACATTATTGTAAACGTCAGGATTTACCATTGTGTTTTCTCAGACTTGGCTGATGGACTATGCATTATTGTAAACGTCAGGATTTACCATTGTACTTTTTCAGACTTGGCTGATGGACTATACATTATTGTAAACGTCAGGATTTACCATTGTGTTTTTTCAGACTTGGCTGATGGACTATACATTATTGTAAACGTCAGGATTTCACTCCTTCAAAATACAGTAAAATATGTGGAAAGCATTTCACAAAGAGCCAGTATTGTAGGGATCCAGCAAGACTGGCCGAGCTTGGATATCCTGGAGCAAGAGCGGCATTGAAGGGTAATGATATTCCTGATATTCCCGTTGAAGTGAATGACGATTCTCCTGCCCCCAAAAAACCTAGAAAAACTTTCCAAAAGAGAAGAAAGAACGAGGTATTTATGACAAGACATAATAAAAAACAAAGGCTGGTACAAGTGTGACCTCATTCCCTTTCTCGTGGAGAAGTAAACAATTTTTCTCATTTTGTTCAATCGGAAACACATGACGCGTGTCCGGACAAGGATTTTTATACATAAATTTATTATTATTTTAAAGGCATATTGTCTACCAAAACCGTAATTTTTCATACCCAAGATTATTGTCGTTTTCCGTACTGACCTAATATAGCGTAATATTTTAACTATTCCTAAATTTCCTGAGTATGTATATGTCTGACTGCCTGTGTACGACTTCCGGGACTACCTCCTTCAGGGCCCAAGTAAGGGGCCTCATAACTTAACTAGCACATGGCCTCATTTGTCCTAAATCTGGCACTGGTTCCACCTGTACCTACATGGTTTATTGTTTGTAAGCTTGTTCTCACCCCCCCCCCTCCCCCCGCCCTCTCCTACGGGGTGTGTCGGGGGTAGAATAGGCACCAGGTTTCTCCGTCCTAGAGACACTAGTCCTCTAAAAGGGGTCAATCCCGCGGGAACCCCGGGGTATAGAAATGGGACCGAGAGCTTCTTCGGCTTGAAGGGGCGTCCGCCGGTTGTACGGGATGTATAAATTCACAACCAACCCGTCCTTCGGATGAGACGTAAATAAAACCAAGGTCCCGTGTTGAGAGATCGCCACCCTCTTCGCACGTTAAAGAACTCAGTGTAACAACTCATTATGAGCATTATGCTCATGATGAGTGGTCCATAGGAAACCTGTCGCACTGGCTAAATTATTCGTCCCTATCGATCACCTTTCCTTGTTTCGAGTCCCGTGGCGTTTAAATTTTTAAATGTTCTCGTCCTGAATATAGTTGAAAAATTGCTCACTGGACTTTAAACATCAATCAATCAATCAATCAATCAATCAATCAATCAATCATGTTCTCATCATGATTACAGCTGAAATACTGCTGACTTTACATTAAACAACAATCAATCAATCATTCATCATTCCATGTCTGTACATGTGAATATCCATATCTACATGCAATGATGACTAGGGGAAACATCCGTTTTATTGGCCAGAATAAGTATCACACAATTAACGAACTACGGAATTTCACCACCGAGGATATTAAGTGAGAATAGGATTCTTAATATGCATTTACGACCCAATCATATATTTAGGTGTTCTCCGACAGGACACACTTTGCCTCCGTTGCACATCTGGTGAGATAGATGATGAAAAACATTTTCTAATATCATGTTCTACATGTCCTGAAATAAGAACAGAAATGTTCAGCAGGATCAATAATATCTGTCAAAACTTTCATGTCCTCAATCCAGAACAGAAATTATATTGGCTTCTTAATAATGAAAATGAGGAAATTTTAGCCAGTATTTGTAATTTGATAAAACAAAGCACAATATACATAATTGCTCTTTTACACTGTGCACGGACTGGCATGTTTAGAAAGGAGAAATATAGTATAAATTGATAATATTTCTAAAAAAAAAAATAGAATAAAATTTAAAGAAAAACACATATTATTTGGTTTGATCTGAATTTCTTCTTAATTCATTTTAACATGCCTTTGCACTGTCTCTTGGTGCACTCTGTAATTGAGCAATGACATGATGACATATTTCCTCCAACTAGTCCTCCTGCTCTAAACACGAGGTGACACATCCGAATGAATAATAATAATAATAGATATAATAATTAACTTTTTTTTTTATTTATATATAATATATAATAATTATTTAATATTATATATAATTATTTACTATATAATTGTGAGAAAATGCAATTAATAGACGGGGTGTGTCAGAAGCACCGTTCCTTGGTGTTTTAGCAGGTTTACTGCTTGTTAAGGAATATTTAACATTTGTAAAGTTTCACACTGGATGTGAGATACAAGGGACAAACCAGAACATGATCCACTAAATAATTATATTTATATCTTTAGAAATATAAAAACCCCAAACTATGTCCTTTTTCTTTTGTGTGTATGTCTCAATTATCAATCATGAATGTTTGTATTGTTAATGATGCCTCATGTGGGCCCAATGATTAGGCAATACAATGTATTCTATATTTGAGAGCTTAAAATGTCGACCCACCCAAGTGGCACGTCTGTTGTATACCTTAAAATAGGAACTACACCCCCTCCAGCGGAGGCGCCCCCTAAAATTGGAAAAATATGATTTTTTTGCGTAAAATCGTGATTTTTCACACGAAGTACCCCAAAAATTTTCGCGCATCTCTCCGCTCGGCGCGATTATTTTAAGTGCGCCCCCCTAACTTTAAATTCTGGATCCGCCCCTTTTGTGTTCAACAGTTAGACAAGGTTGAAAGGAAACCGGGAATATGCCACAAGTCATCAGAAACGATTTGTTCTAGTGGACAACAGCGAGGATACCGGTAAGTACATTTGTTGCTATTTTTAGAACAAACTGGACATTCTTGCCTTGTATATAGTAGATATTAGGAAAATGGGGTATAGTTAATAAAGGCGTTTATTTCACAACGAAGCATGTCAAACGGGTTCATATACGTTGTAGATGCACATTTTATTGGTAAAATTGAAGAAGAAGAAAATATCCTGGACCCAAGTGCTTAGTGGTAGCATGGGGCAACCATTTTTTTTTTTTTACAATAATGTACTTACCTGTATTCATTAAATATTTATATCATGTTAAAGTGCTATATCTAAAATGCTCAAAACAGTTTAGTTTTTAACTCTAGGACTTCTCATTGTTTTTTTATGATTTTTTTAAAATAGTAAAATGAGGTCTTTAAAATTCTATAGAAAATTCTGTTCAAAATATGATTCCACTTATATTTACGAAATATAAATTATTGACAATACCCAAAACTCTGTTTTTTAACATATATATGATATAATAAGACATTTCCAGGCTGAAACATGCTTCTAAAATGAACTTGGAAGTTAATTTTACACCAAAAACATGTGAATCCCCCCCTTTCTTTGCTTAAGCTTAATTTTGTATTTCAATTTTTTTTAAATCATAAAAAATTAATGGAAAGCCCTAGAGTTAAAAACTAAACTGTTTTGAGCATCTTAGATATAGCAGGTTTACATGATATAAATATTTAATGAACTTGGAAGTTAATTTTTCACCAAAAACATGTTAATGTCCCCCCCCCCTCCCTTTATTGCTGAAATCTTTTAATTTTCAAAAAATCATAAAAAATAATGGAAAGCCCTAAAAACTAAACTGTTTTGAACATCTTAGATATAGCAGTTTTACCAGATATATAAATATTTAATGAACTTGGAAGTTAGTTTTTCACCAAAAACATGTGAATGTTCCCCCCCCCCTTTATTGCTGAAATCTTTTAATATGCCCATATCTGAATATAAACGGCTTTTAATATTTGTCAATGTCTTGTGTTTATTCATAAATATAAGTAATTTTAGTGTTTATTCATAAAGATAAGTAATATTATTTTTTCATTATTATTGACAACAAAAATTAAATATCATAATATGGCAATGCTGTAAGTTGTAACTTGTCTTGTGCTTTTTTTTATATTTATATTTATATTTAACATATATATGATATAATAAGACATTTCCAGGCTGAAACATGCTTCTAAAATTAACTTGGAAATTAATATTACACCAAAAACATGTTTGTTTAACGATGATGTACATACCGCTTAAAAATATGCTTCATGCAAGCAGTGCTCCACATTCAATGGAGGAAGTTACAGAACAAGTAACAAGTAACAAGTATATTACCTTTTCACCACTGAACTTCATACATGTTTCTTCTCAAGTTACCTGGACACTATTACCACATATTTCTTGGTTAATTCAAACCTTGGTAAGGTTTTTTTATGAGAAGTTATGTCTGTAATTAAATAATAAGCTTAACGTATTGATTCACCGAAAGTGACTGTATTTCTTTTCAGGGGAAATTACTCTGCTTACCAAAAAGGGGTACAGTGAAAAAGACGCGAAAAACACGAACACTACGTCCATATATTCATAATTTCTGTTTGAATTCTTTAAGAATAATAATAAAATCATCCCTTTCTAATATTACAGAGGGGTGCACGTCCTAAAAAGCCATTTACGATGTTTAGCTAAATTTCTCATATGTTTAAAATAGCCACTTTCCACGCTTTCATTCATAAGATTGGGATGCGTCGAAAGATAAATAATCTCTTTTTTGATTGGCGCAACTTTTGTTTATTAACCAATCACCTAATTCTTTAAAAACAGTGTAATTAAGACCAACCCTTTCCACCTAATTTCGGAACCGATTTCGGAACATAATTCCGCGTCTGCTAAGAGTTGTCGTTCTTTTGCCCCATGCTGGTAAATTACTCATTGATAAATGTGCAATGTTCCATGAATGATTGCTGGATCTTGACTTTTGAGAAGAGTAGTACAGAAGGAATGCATATATTATTGTTCGGCATTGCCACATGTATATGCAGATACGTTCCTTTCGTTCGGTGATTTGACACTCCATTGGTATTACCAGTGTAATCCATCTGTGACAAATGTGTCTTGTGTGTTATTGTTGCTTCCTATGGTGAAATGTGACTTTTGTCAAGGGGAACGTCTGCCTCACAGTAAGAATAGCCACATAGACTCCTATGACTATTGAATAAAACTAATTGTAGCAAATATTGTAGTAAATATGACAAGTATATGTTGTATTTTTTACTGTCTTCGCAACGCTACAATTTGTTTTCACACTCGATAATTATATACTAGCATGATGTTTACAAAACTTGATTACAGAATGAACTTTCCCTCTTTTCACAAATGTAACGAATATTTATATACAGTCAAACCTGCCCATATGGTCACCTCTATTAAGCAGTCACCTGTATCGAAAGATCACATTTTTTTGTGGTCCTGTTAAAGAAAATTTCAAATGAAATAAACGTCTTTTAAGAGGTCACCTGCCTTAAAAGACCACATTTTCTTTGTCCTAATAGTGACCTCTTAACATAGGTTTGACTGTATATACACAGTCCGACAAAAGTTAAGCACCACCTGACTTTTTCAATAATATATTTTCTAATAATGAACTTATTTCAAATCGGTTTGCTGTTGTTGTTACCTGTGCACACATACTTACTTACCTGTGAAACTGGTTATTGATCGATTTTTATTTATGTGTATATGACAGGGTGTGTAAAGAGCCACGTGTACTTTTTAACATTTGTGTTTGGGAACGAAAGCTGATTTTTTTGTGTGTAGAGTTTTAAGTTTCATTTTCTATTGGTTTGGTATGGTGCGGCGAAAATTAACCATACCAGAAAGGTGGCAAGCTGTTGGCATGCATAACGGTGGTTTTAGCCATAGAAGGGTGGCAGACCACTTCAGGGTTAACCATTCCATCATTGTACGACTGATGCAGCGTTTTCGTCAAACGGGGAATGTTACTGACCGTCCACTTCCAGGTAGAACTAGCAAAACGACGTCGAGAGAGGACCGGCTCATATCCAGACGGCCGCGGCAACGGCCGTTCAGCACAGCTGGTACACTTCGTGGTAATTTAGCGTTTGGATGCCACATTAGCACACGCACTGTAATCAGACGCCTCCACCATCAGGGAATGCGAGCGCGACGACCCATAAAACGTCCACAGTTGACATTACGTCATCGCCATGCTCGATTTGACTGGTCACATGACCATTTGGGGTGGACTATTCGCACATGGAGACGGGTCCACTGGTCTGATGAAAGTAGTTTTTTGTTGCGCCCTACCGATGGTCGTGCAAGGGTTTCGCGCCAACGAAACGCTTCAATTCAGGACAACCACATTTTGGGAACAACTGCTTTTGGGGGTGGGAGTGTAATTGTCTGAGGTTGTTTTTCCCTTGACTGTAAGTTGGACTTGTACGCTATTGATGGTAATCTGACAGGCCAAAAATACGTGACAATGTGCTCACTCCACTCGTAGTCCCCCATTTTGTGTTGGCTGACAGGCCAATATTCATGGACGACAACGCTAGTCCACATAAAGCCCGAATTGTACAACATTTTTTTTCAGCAAGAGGCTGTTCAGACAATTCCATGGACTGCGATGTCGCCAGACATGAACCCTATAGAGCATGCATGGGACTTTATTGGCCGAAAAATTAACCAACGCAATCCAAAATGTCAAACTATTGATGAATTAAGAACTGCTATCTTACAGGAGTGGCAACAGTTCCCCCAAGAAAGGCTTAGGCGTCTTGTGCGAAACATGACGAGGCGTGTTACAGAACTTCACAATAAACGCGGTGGATATACTCGTTATTGATTTTTATGCCTTCCACATACGCACAATAGGTGCATTTAATAGTTCTTAAAATCTGAAGACTCTGCATTTTAATGCAATGTTAAAAACTTATACCAAAGACAAACTGGTTTTACGTTTTTCCAGCGCCTGTTTTGAACCCCATTTTTGCCACGTCATAGTCACGTCTTTCAGGATGATAAATACTTCGTAGATTGGTAATTTTAGAGCCCTTGGTGTAGTCTTTTAAGAAGTGTAAGAAAAATTGTGATATCTATTTTATTGCTTTAACAGTATTGATGTGAAAAAATATATCGAAAAAAATATAGGGTGGTGCTTAACTTTGTCGGAGTGTATATATAAATGTTAGTGTAAAAATTATTTTGTTTGTTGAAAAAAAAATATGGTACTTATTACAGCTATCACACAATTGTGAATCGGTCAGCTTTAAAAGAACACATTGAAGAGTTCAGATTAACACAATGTATTAATACAACTTCTCTTATACCAGCAGTAAATTCATTTGTAGAACGTTAGAGCAGAAATATCACAAAGCAAGCTTTTACCGAAAAGTAAAAAATGTATGCAAAAGAAATTCCTAATATGTGTTATATCTACATAAAACAAATCTTTCAAATCGCCTGCTTTGGGCGGGTCACATAACGGTCGGTGTGCATCACGTAGAGTTCAAGTCACCTATACGGAAAGATCTGATTCATTTATGCCATGCGTTATGGTGGAGTTTAAAAAAAAGAAATCTCTATGTCATTGTAACTTGTGGAAGCCAAATGGATATGGCTTGAGTTATATTCCTAACCTTGTAAATGAGACATATAATTGTAACAATATTTACTCTCCTACAGTGTATGTAGTGTCATGACTTCCTTCTTTTTTGACTATCTTTCTCCATCAATAGCGAATTCACCGTCAACAAATGATTCTGTCAAAGATGAAAATGAAACTGCCTCTTTTCAGTTCTTTCTGTCATTTTTTTTAAATTTTAGCAACACATTTTGACATTTTGAGTTCATATATGAAATGATTGAATTTTCACCTGCGCTGGTGTATTCAATGAAGTTTTTGTCAAAATTGAAACGTATTATACTGGCATAGATTTTGGTTAAATCTCATATTTCTGTTGATAACTGAGCATTGACATGCGATAGTTATAATGCGAAATTCATAGCTATGGAATAATTTATAATCCTCTTTGCCTTTTAAAGTTAGATTTGAGTTGATATACCAATAATCATGCTGCGTCAGATTTAAAACATACTGTTTGACAATATTTCTAAAAAAAAAAATTTAGTTAGCTACACATTTTCATTTCGAAGTATAGCCGTTTCACAATTCAGTTCTTCCATTGTTTTATTAAAGGATTAATAGAACATTTCATAATAACACATTGATTTATGGTTGACCTACGCAATGTGAAATGGACAATTGTATCTGTTGAGATAATATAATAATATTTTATCCCTCAGATGTGTGTAGCTTCTCCGGAAGCATTGCTAATCGGTACCGCAAAACTGAACAAAATTCTATGTAATTCATATGATTCTTTATTAGAGGGTTAGGGTTATGGTGTTTAACGCTACTGTCAACTCTATTTGAGTTATATTGTGGCGATCATTTTTATTGTTGGAGGAAACTGCAGAACCCTGAAAAACCCAATGATCTGCCACAAATCACCGTCAAACAATGTTGTTTCGAGATTCAGACTCAAAATTGGTCATAGGAACTGCTTGCACATGTAGGTGTAAATCCACATACCATACGACACAATCACTACCACAACGCCCCTTTCCGTTATGAGAAATAATTGACAATTGTATATTGGTATAAATGCTGGATGATTTATCAATAAAGCTGCCATATTTATAATAATACTGATGTGCAACTTAAAAAATCTGAGTGTTTTACACACAATCAATAATTTTTTTTATTTCACCGGGTGGGATTATCAGAGGAGATAATCTACCTGTGACCAAATCATCAAGTACAGGTGAAATTGTAGCTAAGTAGCTTTGCATATAATGATAACATTTTTTTTTGTAATTGTTTATTTTAAAAATAGAAAAAGTGTTACATACAAATGAATTTCAATACATATAATACACAGACAATTATATATATAAACGATATTTTGTTTTCATACAAACAGTTTTAAATACAAGAACAAAGACAATAATATATATATCCAAAGATAATCAGCCATTCATTGCGGCATCAATATTAAGCCATTTATGATTAATTTGCTCTGTCTGTTTTGGGGACATGTAAAAAGTGGAATTTTTCTCTATTTTAATATAATATTTTAGGTATTGAAGACCTCCGTGTAAGTGTGGACTTTCCCCCTTGCATCTGCACTTGTATATATAACATTTTAAAATTAACAAGATATTATTCACTGTATTTTGGTTCTCAATGTCACTCTCAGATATTCCAAGAGTTATCTCCCTACCTGTTAAGGGCAGAACAATACCACAAATCATTAAAAAGTTTTTAACAGCAAACCAAAAATGTTTAACTAAATTACAATTCCAAAATAAATGTAACAAGTTTTCCTTAGTTTCCATACAAAAAGTACATAATTCTGTTTCTTTAAACCCACATTTATATAGGTATGGATTGACAGGTAAAATTCTATGCAATAGTTTAAACTGAAAGTTTTGTAAATTTGTATCTTTAGTTATATAAAATGACAGTGAAAAAATATCATGCCAATCTTCTATAGACGTTTCTAAATCATTTTCCCATTTTTTGTGACAATTTATAGGTTCTTTCTGAACTCTCAGAATAAATAATTTATTGAAATATTTACAAGGTTTGTTTTCTGCTTTTATTTTATCAACTATTTCATTGCATATTCTGTCAAGTTTTATATTTTCCTCTAGAATAAGTTGTTTCCAATTATTTGGAATTGCACTAATAATACCATAGTATTCTACAAAATTAATATTAACATTATAAGTATCCACAAATTCATTAAATGTGTACAGTTTTTTTATTATCTGGTGATATTAAATCATTAATGAGAAAAATAAAGCTGCCATATTTATAATAATACTGATGTGCAACTTAAAAAATCTGAGTGTTTTACACACAATCAATAATTTTTGTTATTTCACCGGGTGGGATTATCAGAGGAGATAATCTACCTGTGACCAAATCATCAAGTACATGTGAAATTGTAGCTAAGTAGATTTGCATATAATGATAACATTGTTTAAAACCATCCTGAATAGCTAGTGATTCAACACCCAAATTTGCACTGAGTATCTTAGTTAGCATATAATTATTATCTTTATTCCTGTCATATTCTTTACACGATTATATAATTGTTAAATAGAGGAGGTTATTTGAGAGGATTCGCATGTACAGATTCCTTTAAGCTATAGGATAAATTATTATCTGTTTCTCATGAATGAGGATAACAGTCATCCGAAGTTCCATTTAGTTTTGGGGATTTTCTCGACAGGAAACCATGTATTTGAATCGGTTCATATCTTCTCGGTATCAGAGTCTAGTTTGTCTTGTTCGCCATCAGATTCATCTGTAGATTTAGATTGATTGTCTGTCTGGCCCTGATCGTTCACGAGTTGTTGCGTATCACTTTGGACCAATGGTTAATTCCTGGTGGTCGTCCAACTCTTCTCTTGGCCCATGAATATTTTTTAATCGTAAAGCTGTTGCAGGGGACTTGTGCTCCTTTTGACACAATTTTGTTATACATAACCTTTGCTACAATACCAGAGCATTGGGAACGCGACGAACACACCCACACCAGTGGCTGAAACTATCTACCATACGCAACATGTATTGTTACACTACGTTTTCCTCGGGAAGTCCAGAGATGGTATTCATATGCTTTGATTGACGTGTTGATTAGTTTTTATGGGATACTCCAGATACCACAGAAATAAATCGGACTTCTATGTAGCATCATAGCTAAAAAGATACTTAATACAAATACCAATCAAAGCAGACAATATTGAAATGTTATCATTTCGTTTCAGTTCCAATATCATCAGTTACACTTTTATCGACGCCAACAGATAACAATCCAGTAGAAGTTGTTTCAAATAGAGATCAGACATTTTCCTGTACAACGAACGCTGCACGACCATCAAGTAGGATACAGTGGTATTTATCTACTACAAATATAACTACTTCAGCTTCACCACAACCTGATGTTTGTAACACCGACTGTAGTGATGACAAAGTTATATCATCTAGTGTACTAACGTATACAGGAAACATAAATGATGACGGCAGGATATTATACTGTACAGCTATTAACATAGAGGGACAGGAGGTGGTTAGATCTTCTGACAAGACGATAGTCATATGGTGTAAGTATTATTAAATACAATATAACTGACTACATTGATGTAGATTAAAATATGATTTTTCCATCAATATGTGTACTTACAATTAGTTCTCTTTTTAATACTTACCATGGGAGTCATACCTTTTCTTAATGGTTTTTTTATTTTTATTTTTTATTTATAGAGTTTAGAGAATAAGTTTTGTTGAACAGTTTATTTGTTTGCACCGTTTAACTCCAAAATAACATTTTGTACTGCCATATCTTTCAAAGAGACTAGTGAAATAGTAAAATATATGCGAAAGCAATCTGCAAAGATTGAAGTTTATCTTTTATATTGTTGACATATACATCTTCATGATTTGATGTACCTTTGAGTATTTCAGTATAATAATACATTACACACTATGTGGACAAGTGAAGCATATCCGTGGTCATTTGTGGCACAGATATTTCATAGCAGTCAACCGAGTCATGGTGGCGACCGTAAAACTTTCGAAGGGATGACTTCAACTTAACTAAGAGGAACCATTGGTTCAGAAACTTCCTTGTTAGCAGCAACCCTCTATCAATGAAATCCTGATAGGAACCACAAGGTCTAGAAAATCGTATCAACTGAGGGATATGTACTCCATATGCAGGTGCTGCCTGAATGTTGCTACATATGAAGGGAAAGTTCACAATGGGAAAATTGAAGTCATCATTTTTGTCGTAATGTTCCGTTCTTAACCGCCGCTCACTGTCAATTTCGAAGTGTAGGTCAAGGTATGAAGCAGACCTATCCGCATCTGTTGTATCCTTTATTTCAAGCTCAATGGGATAGAAGCGATCAACAAAATCACCAAACCTAGAATTATTTAGTGAAAGGACATCATCTATACAGCGGCACGTGGAATTAAAGGATCGGACTAGCTTCTTTTCGTTTTTCTCGAAAAGCTCTAAAAATAGCACAAGAATCTTCCGTGAGATTATTTATTTTGGTATCACTCTCCTCGCCTTCTGGTAGATTATTAGTCTCAGAGGGTATCATCCACCCAGTAACCACTTCTTCGGCACTGACATACAATTTTGGAGTTTATAAATAATGTAATTGATATTAAAGCTAAAATCAATCTTGCTCAGTCATATGTAACCATAGCCGATTTTGGTGATTCTGCTTGCTTTCTGGCATTTTAATATTTTGACTATGAGCTTACCAAATAAAGGTTATTCCAGGAATGTGAGAACTTAATCATATATAAACGTTTGTATTACTTAGTATAAGATCTGCGACAGATACATTTTCGAATATTTGACTCTTGTCAGAGCCTACTATCACTGGAATTCTAGAATAAGTAACGTTTTACAACAAACCGCCCAGCACATATTTAGATGTATTGTTATTATCAACTCGGTGACAACATTTTCTAAGTCGCCATGTTGGCATTCGGATGCCCTTTGCAATCGACATTTGCTTCAACAACTTTCTCCGCACAGTTGATGATCTTTAATTATCTCTCTTATTACTACATCTAGATATTCATCATTTATTGATCAAACCGCTAGTTTACTTAGTCAAAACTGCAACAGAAGACATAAATAACAGCTAGTCAACATGTTCAGCTTGCGAAAGTGGTCAACGCATGATTATGCAATGAAAAATACACTATTGATAAAGTATACAGAGAGAGCCAAAGCATAAACATATAATAAAACCTATGATTATATTATGACAATTCATTACATACGACAGTTATAACACCCTTCAATTAACATATTTGATCATCTTTCTGTAAACAATTAAGCATAAGTTAACTGAACATTAGCCCCGGGGTCAGGATTAATTTTGTGACACAATTACGAGTGGTTTCAATCCGAGATAAGGGTAATGAAAGATCGAACATGTTGAAGTAATTTTACAAGTACAATCTGTCATAATGAGAAAAACACACTTTATTGTTCTTTTTTTTAGTTGTGCAAAGCAAAAATTGAAAATAAAATGGAGATTAAATATTTGTAAAACATAAAAACAAATTTAATATATATCGATGGAAATTGCTAATATACGTGCTCATAAAGTAATTTCAGATGCTTTTATTTTATTTTAAAATTCGATGAAATAACACTGATTTGCACTTATCTATAATATGAAATTCAAAAGCTGATTTTGTTCCGATTCTTGGTTGATATATGCAACAACAACAAATTGAGAAAATGAACACGTTAATATCCACATTCCACTTCCGATTACATAATCCCACGGTTCATTTCTCTAATGTATTGTAGCTTTCTCGAAGTTTTGAAACCCAGTGAAACTTGCTATGTTGAAAATATTTAAAAAAAAACAAATTTTATTTTGGTATCAACACAAAATCAACGAATTTACGAATCCACGAACTTATAATTTTTAACAAAACCACGAAAATTGATACACAAAGAAGAGTACTTTCACAGTACTTTCTTTTTAATACCGTAATGGTCATATCGCGAAAATAATTGTCTGGTACTTATTTAAATCGCGAAAATAACCCCCACGCGAATTGTTCGATCCTCGAAATCGCGAAAAAAAACACCCCGCGAAAATATCAACGTTTACAGTATATGCAAATTACAAATATAAGTAATAATGTACCATATCACTCAGATAGATTGAAGTTTATCTGATTGTTTTTGCCGTGAAACGTATGTTTCTGGGAATTTACTTTACATGATATTTCTCTTATTCATTATCTTAAGTAGGACCCTAGAGGAAATATATTATGCTGTATTATTCCCGTTATGAGACATTAATACTGTAAAACGTAGATATAATGCTTTAAATTTGGAACCACTTACTTCAGTCCATTATATATCAATCTAACAACTACATGGTTTAGAACTGACAGTAAAACGTGTGTATAATTATCACATATAATGATTCTCTTACTGTCGTCTATAATGCACACTTTGGATGAATAGCGGATTGTTTACCAGATAATATAGGGATAATGGTGTCAATGACAATTTCATAAAAATAAAGCATATATCTCCATACCTCAATAATTTCTTGTAAAATCTACATAAAATTGAAAGTTGAAAATAAGGGTAAAAACAAAATTACCGAACTCCGAACAATCCTCCAAAGGGAAAGCCAAAACTCGTAAATATATAAACAGACGAAATCAGTCAAAATCCGGAGTTTTTGAAAGAGTAATCTTCAAGAGTATTAACAACCTACTTAGAATGACCTCATTTGGGAAACTACACAAGTCAGTTAACAAAAATCTACCCATCAATTAATTTTTCCGCAATACAATACTCTGTAATAATCTGTATATTTAGATATCTCCATTCAAGTCTCAAGTCTATATATTGATTGATTGTTTTTTGGTGTTTAACGTCACCTTCACCAATATTTCATCTATATCATGGTGACCAGTTTTAGTGGTGGAAGAAGCCGGAGTACACGAAGAGAGCTACCAACCATGGGAAAGCAACCAGTAAACTTTATCACTTGCGGCTGCGAATCGAGTGCACCTTTGTTGTAATTTACAAAGCCGGGCACGAACCCATGCCGTATTGGTGATAGGCGTGCATGAGTTGTTAGGTAATCTAACTACGTAGCTCATTGAGCCACCCGGGCCCTTCAAGTCCTTTATATTTTACAGATGGTCCGAATCAGGTCATCATCACACCATCAAATCAGTATTACACATTAAATGAAACAGAAAATCTGAATCAAATCCAGTGTACTGCTGACTG
>MJUT01063886.1:21737-32333 GCA_002080005.1 Gigantidas platifrons
AAATCAGTCAAAATCCGGAGTTTTTGAAAGAGTAATCTTCAAGAGTATTAACAACCTACTTAGAATGACCTCATTTGGGAAACTACACAAGTCAGTAAACAAAAATCTACCCATCAATTTATGTTTCCGCAATACAATACTCTGTAATAATCTGTATATTTAGATATCTCCATTCAAATCCTATATATTGATTGATTGTTTTTTGGTGTTTAACGTCACCTTCACCAATATTTCAGCTATATCATGATGACCAGTTTTAGTGGTGGAAGAAGCCGAATTACCTGGAGAGAGCTACCAACCATGGGAAAGCAACCAGTAAACTTTATCACTTGCGGCTGCGAATCGAGTGCACCTTTGTTGTAATTTACAAAGCCGGGCACGAACCCATGCCGTATTGGTGATAGGCGTGCATGAGTTGTTAGGTAATCTAACTACGTAGCTCATTGAGCCACCCGGGCCCTTCAAGTCCTATATATTTTATAGATGGTCCGAATCAGGTCATCATCACACCATCAAATCAGTCTTACACATTAAATGAGACAGAAAATCTGAATCAAATCCAGTGTACTGCTGACTGTATACCTGTTTGTACTATGACATGGAGTGGACCTAATCTTCCTGCTGGTATCACATCTGTACTTAACCTACAGAACATAAACAGGAATCAGGCAGGGGACTATCAGTGTACAGCTAGTAATGACGTCAATAATAAGACATCTGTTGTAGTACATGTTGTTGTTAAATGTAAGTATTAGATATGTACTATTATCTAACATGAAGCATGTATATGGGATTTGATCCATTTCATCCCGTAGACAGGAGAATGTTGATTGACCAACAGTTGCCCTCTAACAGTAAAAGGTCGCAGAATATATAATTTGATTCACAGGCAATGAATGATTCTTTTTTATAAAGCATACCCATCCACAAAAAGACAAGAGACGACAAAAGGTCTAAAAATATATTAAATAATAGCTGAACAAATTATACTTGTCCAAAAAACTAAAGCAGCAGGAAACAACTTAGCCTCAACATTTGTTTTGGAGTTCATTACTGTGTGTTTCATATTATATTTTTCTACATTATGACCTCCCAACACATATATACAGAGATTAATCAATAGTTTCCACCTCATAACATTGTTGTATTATACAAATTATGTCAATGTATCAAAGTAATTACTGTGATGAAAGTTTCTCCTCCTGATAAGGAAAACTATTTTGTTTCTTCACATGTACTTTATAACTTGTGTATATGTTGTATTTATCTTCTATGTTATTATGCATATTTCATACGAATAATGATCATGCATTCATTCATTCATTCATTCATTCTGAACACGAATCTTGCAAGAGATGATGCCAATTTGTGGTTTATGTTCACCATCCACTATGAACACATTGATCAGACAATGGATTACTATTTACATAGTAAAACAACATGGAAATATTCCTCAGTGAGTACGGTACTACATATGTTGTAAAATACCACAAGTGTTAAGTGACGGCTAAAATTAATAGACTAACTATTGATGTTTTATTGAGAATATAAAGAAAATGAAGGAACATTAATAATAATGGTAAGACACAGATAAATAGCGGTTACTCAATCAATGACAGATTGACAACATAGCAGGAAGTATGTTCTCAAAGACAATGATAAGGTATAGAAAAACAACATTACTCGTGAAAATTAGAAGATGTAAAAAAAATAATTAATTTCTAAAATGAATACAAAATAATTTCTAAAATACTCAATTATTAAATATTTTATATGATTATGTCAGTAATTTTTCCTTATTTATATTATATATATATATAACTTTATATGAAGCATTGGGCTTATGCATATGAAGCTGGTTGTAGCAAGCATTGAATAAAATGACATTATATGGTGTTAAATAAAAACAACCGTTATTATTGGGCTTAATAGTAATTTGATAAATGCTTAATGTATCATTGACTAATTTCAGATGGTCCCATACAGATTGAAATCTCACCACCAGATAGCACCTATACAGTTACTGAGACAGATAGTGTTAATCAAATAACGTGTACAGCTGATTGTAACCCTAGCTGTACAACAACCTGGACTGGACATAATCTTTCTGCTGGTTCTACATCTATCCTGAACTTACAGAACATTGATAGAAGTCAGGCAGGAGTATATAACTGTACTGCAGTCAATGAAATCAGTTCTTTGACATTGATTAAAGTTAATGTAATTGTCAACTGTAAGTATGAAATGTCTATGGTTTATTGATGTCATTATTTATCCTGCACTCGTTCTATTTGATCAGTCAAACAATATACGTTCAGAACGACGCTTGTTTCATCTATTTTCAGACAATATGGTAGTTGTTTTTTATATTACATGATACACAAAATACGTACATTGTCGTTAAAGATAAAAAAAAGGCTCGCTTACCATATCTGTTTCTAGAACTCGTGCAAATAAATTATATATTTTCCGACAATGAACGGATATTGTATATTTAACATTTTTTTTAATTTTCTGTTAAACGTTATATGTCATATGATGATATAATACAATACAAAAAGTATACTGAATTATTTAGGATATTGGTGTATATGTGGTAAATACAGTACATTTGTAACGAAATACATGTTAGCACTGTCACTGGGTATGATAAGTTTCGTTTTATCGCATGCATACACGTGTAACTGCCGATGTGCGTATCATCGAGGCATTGGTGTGAATTCTCGTGTTAAATAAAGAAACCCATCATATTCAATACTTTCTGTGTTCGAAAGTACAATAATAGCCTTATTAAAGGTAACTAATAAATAAATACATCATATGCTAATTCGATTTTGAAAGATGTCATCGCCATGAACTCTAAGCTGCAATCTATGAATTAGTTTTTGTAACATTTACACGTTAAAACGTATACTATGATGTGAAAGTTTCCATTATAATTCTACAGATGGACCACGACAAGTAGTGATTTATCCAACGACCTTTAGTTATACCAGGAATGAAACATTAGATAGCTTGGGTCCTATTAATTGCACAGCAAATTGTAAACCTGACTGTACAAGTACATGGAATGGACCAAATCTTCCTCCTGGTACCACATCAGTATTGAGCCTAGCGAATATAAACAGGAACCAGGCAGGGAACTATCAATGTACAGCTAGTAATGACGTCAGAAGTTTGATATCTGCAACAATATATGTTGTTGTTAATTGTAAGTAGTACTTTTAAAAGCTACATCTATCGTGTGAATATCAAGCCGGTGTACACTGTTTTAATTATCATTTGTTTGTACATGTACATTTGTAATAAGAATTCCCCAAATTGAGCTATCATTGTGTTATCAACATGGCCAAGAGCTAACAATTGTATTGTAGTCACATGACCATGGTTTGTATAACATATATTCCGTCGTTTGTGTAGCATTTGTATTTTTTTCTGATGAGCATAATGAGCTTCTATTATGCTAGTTGTGAAGTAACTATGATATTCACGGACTCAGTGGCTACACTGATCATGTGTATATGGTCTATGTGCTTGTAAATGCATATGATTTTTGACCGCTTGATATTTAGATATGAAGAGGGGAGATTTGAAATTGGGTTAATATTGTGAATGCTCCAGATGAAAGCTTGCAGAAATACAATCCTAGGCCAATATTACAGCCATGATTTTACAAATGCAGCTATGTGGAAATATTATATATTTTTGTCTACTTGTACGTACATTTTTGACAATCGAAATGTATTGGAAGAAATATCATTGCTATTTGAAGACCGTGAGATCCTAGCGCCGGGAATACAAATGATGAACTGATATATTCATACATAGTGCAATGTGGTTTAAACTTGTCATTGTTTGTAGATCAATCAACCATTTCTAGTATTTCTAACAACAAGGTAATAAACGAAAATGATACAGCAACTATTAAGTGCACAGTGTACAGTATTCCACAATCAACCATCAGGTGGATATTTGAAACTAATGAACTCCAAAATAAATATGATGGCAGCTTAACACTCAATAAGATAGATTGTCTGTCAATGGGAAGGTACACATGCCAGGCTGTCAACATGTTGGGAGTTGATAACAGATCTGTTGATGTAACGGTAAAATGTGAGTATTTATATATTAGTCATTAATTTCTATCTTTGTTTTGACGTTTAAGCAGTAAATGTAATATCGCATGAACATTGATACAAATGCATATACAGGTAGGACTATTAACACATATCTTCGTTGCAATACCACACCCGTTAGTTGTGCTATTTGATTCAAATACAAAAAAAATACCACAAGGCGGAATGCAAATAAGGGACACATGTTTGGAGATTGGAGGTAAAAGAAAAAACAGTTCATCTGTAGTCTTTTAGACCCGTTCTATTTGTGGCATTCTAAACATGTAGTGAACATATATTCAGTCAGGTCCATATCGGTATCCCGAAAAATCTATTAATAGATAGGAACAAAATAATTTCAATTGAATAGGTAATGTAGCAATATTGTAACAAAACACATGTTGGGAAATATATATTTATCATATACAATGTACTTAGTATTAAAATGATAGTATATTTGCATATGTGTAGCGAGCAGAAGTAAACTAGCCTTAATATTACACCGGGGCTGATAACCCATATTAGAGGTCTCCCGTGCATATAATCCACAACAGTGCCACTCATGCAAATTACTTTTTCCGGTGTCAATGGCCGCGTCTCGGGATGATATTGGTGTCTCGGGATGATTCCTGAGTTACTATAGAAAAGGTAGTGAATTAAGCTCTATATAGTAACCATAAAACATTATATAATTTGTCCAAGTGTTACACACTAATGCTATTATACATGTTGTGACCGGATACCAATGTTATCAAAATATAAGAACGCTGTTATTGTTATGCCCTTTTAAATGATCAATATACATACGAACGCACGTACACACCCACACAATATATTATCTGTAGTGATAGCTTCTTTTAGTCGTATCATTTAGTATATACAAGTGTATAAGTACAAAATAGTTGATGTTATCTCAGTGTCATGTAATTATTGGCTGTGGTTGTTGTGATCGTATGGTAGTTGGATTTACGACTATCTAAGCAATATGTCACCATTAAAGTTGTGAGTTCGAATCCCGTTCATGGCGACATGTATTCCACCAACATTGTGTGTGTCAGTGACCTGCGGTGGTTTTCTCCGAGTATTCCGGTTTCCTTCACCAATACAACTGATATAGCTGACCAATTATTTAAAGTGGAGTCAAACACCATAACTCTAACCCATGTATTCTTATCATGCTTGGTTATTACTTCAACAATGTCCTGATATTTTAACATGCCATTAATTGAATTCATTCAGGTAGTCCACGAATTAATTATGCTGAGTTCACCATGCCTTCAACGATTACAATCAAAGATGGCGAAATGCTGAATATAACCGCACATATCATTGCTTTTCCTAAGCCAGAGATGTATTGGCAGTTTGGTCAAAACGGGTTAAATATAAATGTTTCCAGTGGAATATCCAACAGTTTTAATATCAACAGACATTCCTCTAGCCTTGTCAAAAGGAACCTAGTAGAAACAGATTTCGGAATATATCGTTTGTATGCCTATAATGGTGTTGGAAGTACCCAATACTTTCTCCATTCATTTATTGTTTTACCAGAAAGTAAGTATATATTTAACTCCATATTTATAAAATGACATGCGTTACGTCTAGTACATGTAGCATCATTAATGCTGCATTTGTTCTATTTGAGCAGTCAAATTGCATTGACAGGATATTTTCTTTGTATTATACGATCACTGGCCAAAATATAGCTTTTCGTGTACCACTTTCATGTTTTACCTGTTGTTTTTCAGTTGACTTCCTGTTGACAGAAAATATCAAAAAGGGCAATTAAAGGATACTTGTATGCTTTTATTATTATTTCAAATATCACCGTCCATGGATTAATGCGATTTTTCTACAGGATAAATAAAAGTAATACAGTGTCTTAAAATATAAGGTTGAATTTGGCGTAAAACTGGAGAAAGGATCGTATATCCTCGTCTTCGTCCCAATTGTCAATCCTCATGCACATGAACTTTACATTTTAAAACACTGCACTAATATTGTATAATAATAAAGATGATTTAGTAATGTAATTCTTATTTTCTCAGTGTTAACCAGTTTGTTTTCCGACATATATGTTACATGCATGTGCTATTTTCATTGATTATTGCTCATCAAATTCCAATCAGATCAGGTCACGTGTTCCTCTTAACTGGTATGTAGCGACATGTGGGATCTGAGTAAACTCTATTCCGGGTCACATGTTAGTAACATTATATCAAGAATATATAATGATTCGATAAATACGGTATAACTTTTTTGGAATAGCCAACACAGCTTAGTAACAATTTCATGGTCTCGCAATCGCTGTTATGGATAGTACATATGGTCACTCGTTCGAGGCCTTCAATTGGGTTTCCTGAGATCTCAAAAAGAGTCGAATGTTGCTAGTATAGATATTCAACTTTACAACAACAATCAAGCGATCATTTAAATATAAACATTGCTTCAGTCGCTATAAATGTGACAAAGATTATCTATGAAGAGTTTGAAGATACCACAGGGACAATCGGAAACCGTATATTGAAGAAGAACAGACAACACAATGGCCCACAGAAAAAGTACAAAAGGACAAACAACGATCGACAAAACATACATATAAAACTAAAGATCGAGTAACATGCACCCCAGTAAAAACCGGTGGTGAACTCAAGTGCTCCGGAAGGATAAGCAGTTCCTGATCCACCAGTGGCACCCGTCGTGTTAATCTAGTTACAAACCCGGTAATAAGTTATGACCACAGTATACCTACCTGTAAATATGAGATATTTCAATTATTCTTTTTTCATTTCTAAAACATCAAAACAAAATTCATATACATAGGAATAGTGTACTGAGTTATTAATCAAATTGTATACATATTTTATAGAACCACCTACGAGTCCTACTGTGGTTTTTGTTGTTTGTCAGACAACATCTTCTACTGTGTTGTGGAAACCAGAGATGAACGGAGGTTCAACACAGACATTTTTTGTTAAATTTTGGAGTCTATCACAATCATCACATGCAAAGTTAACTCCGGCCATATCTGACCCTGGTTCAGATTCTGATGTACAGTATCTAATCAACAACTTGGTACCAGAAACAATTTATACATTTCAAATAATCGCAAGGAATGTATATGGGGATTCGCTTTCAAAATCGGTGAACTGTACCACTAACGAAAGTAGGTATATCTTGTTATGTATATAATTTCATCCATTTTTTTGTTTACAATATGCATCAATGTTGCAAAGTTTTAAAATTACTTCCAAATCGTATAGTGACAGCTTTGTGTAAAGATATTTGATACAGAACACACGATATTAAAGATCGCAGCTTTACAGTACAACCATAACTACTATAATATGCATTATAGTATATTTCATATATTTAGGATGATTAATTCACAATGCAAAAAAATGGGACCGCTTTGAAACTAATAACTGTCTTGAGCCGCACCCATTATGGACTTCTTCTTAGCATAAACCATCGGTCGTTGCTGTTAATAAATGTTCAAATACAAACGGAAAAAATGAATAATATGAAACTTTTTAAAAATGAACATTAGTTTTATACTTATTTTATGCTAAGCAACTCCTACAATGAATGAAAAGCAACAATTGTGTTGAAAATCCATCTGCAGTGTACTATGTGCAGACGATCCAAATCTGAAAGAGGAAGTATCGCGCTATAACCTGGAATCGCCCCAATATTGTCTCTATCTGATAATTAAATGACACTCTTCTGCACATGTTGCATGTCAGTGCCACCTGAAAATCCTGAAAGTCGTCGATCTGTACTTGTAGCATTCACATGTTTAAATGTTTACATATTTACGTGCGTCGTACACATCATGTCACATGTCATATCAATTATATACTAGCCATCAATTGTATATATATGACTAAAGGTAGCATCCTCTTTCTCAAATTACAAAATAAAGCTGAATATATGCAGTGGTACTGATGTATAACATGCCACATTTACTGTGTAACATACTATAGATTATTACACATACACTGACAAAAGTCGAGGAATAACACTGTTGCTCACATGAGTTTAATATTTTCTTGATGTAGTACTATTGTGTTATTGACATTTAACTGAACTGAAAGCATACTTTTAGCATAATAAAGTTTCGTTTGTCTATTCATAGGACAATACCTGACACCACCTACATCAAGCGATCAAAGTGGACTGTTTACAGCAGGAATTTCATGTTTGATCATTGGTTTACTTTCTATTATATTTGCCGTGTCCTTTGTTATATATTGTCGTAAGTTTTAACTAAATATGATATGATCGGTTTAGCGAAAAATACGGAGCCGTCCATAATAAATCTAGTAGTGCAAAAAAGAAACAATCCAATTTCATGTACATTTGGAAAAATTTTCTTTGAGTCAACTATATTTTAAACACGCCTAAGCAAATCAGTAAAACTATTGAAAGCACATGTATCATAGGCCCTGACATGTTGAATTTTGTACATTCTGTAGCCCTCTAAATGAACAAAAAAGATATTTACTTTTAATACAGTTAACACTATCGCGGATTCAGTGTTTATATACATGTTTGTTTTTGACAATTTTATGTATTTATCATTTGCAGGTTTCCGACCTCAGAAAAGAAAACGAATAAGGTATTTCTGTTTGTTATTACTCGCATATCACTGTGCATGTTACTTGCTTAAGTGCAGATGACGAACGAATTTCTTCGATCGCAATGTCTACTATCTCAAATCTAAATGACAGATAAAGTCATCGACACTCTTTTCAGAGAACTGAATCATTTCAATAAGATGGGAGGTTTCGGCACAAAAAACTAGTTTATATCGCCACGATCTCTAGAAGTCTCTATCAAGTCAAGAAACGAGTGGTCATACATATGTTTGTGGTATCTATTATACCTCTGTTTCTAAGATCATTCTATTATACTTTGGAACTGTTCTGACTGTATGGTATTTTTGGTTTTTCATTAAATTAATACTCATCACGAATTTGATGGAATATCTGTTTTGTCTGAATCAACGTAACCATTCATAAAAAATACGAACAACTACTCTAACAAACCTCAAGCTCCAATAATACAAAAAAAATATGTTAGCGACCGAAGTAGTCGAAAAATATATCCTTGTCATACCTTGTGCCACTAGAATTACCATGTGAATGTTAAAATTAAAACAAACACCTGACAAATAAAACTACATCGTTAATCAATCTGCAATACCAGATATATAATACTGATTATATATAATACATACATATTAATACATGGGTATTTCCAAATTGGCCTGGTTATCATCCCGAGACACCAATATTGGCCTGAGATGAAGTCGAGGGCTAATATATGTAGAGGGATGATAACCAGGCCAATATGGAAATGCCCATGTATTAAACTATTTAATATATACTTCCGACATCTGCAGATGTAAACACCGGAAGTAGTTTATTTTGTCTGAAACGTACGAGGGGCACCTACTAACCGGTTATTTTCACAGGGTGTGAAAATATGGACAGTTTACTTCCGGTCATATTGGTCATACAAAAATGTCTTTATTTTAACTAAGTATGTAATATACCAGGATATTTGTGCCACGCATATTCAGTGAAAGGCAACGACGAAGTGTACATATAGTTTGATATCACCGTGGTCATTGACGCTAAACTATGTTTGTATGCTTATTTTGTTGTGCAGTCATGCATTGAAAACATATCGCTACGATAATTACATTGTTTTGTAGTAATAACGACTATACTGAATTCAAAACATGTAATCCAAGGCCTGTAGTGACAGATCAGTATGATATTTTAAAGACAACTATCATGGGTAAGTATTTATGGATTGTCATACATGTATAAACACTCCTTTGATGATAATATCATTTGATATATACATTTATATTCTTGCAGTGGATTGTTGTCCAATATTCAATAAATTCATGTTATTGCACAAATATCATGTTATGAAAATAGAGTTTGAACAGAGAACAACTCAACTAATACCAATGCAGAGATGGTCAACAAGTGAACTAATATCATTACAATGAACAACCACTTCTGACATCAAATTATGGAACACACTAAGACATACTGATGAAAATCCATGTCCTGGCTAAGAACTCGTATATCATGTGGCGGGTTAATACAAAATAATGTCGAACTTTATTTGTTGATCTATATTTAACTTGTTGATTTATTTTATGCAGGAACAAATGACGAACACGTGAACCAAACAGACAGGAAGTAAGTTAGTTGTCACCTTCATGTATAAAAAAGAGAGAAGAAGTTACATTTTATAATACGACAACGTGCTTTGGATGATAATAAATATATTGCGGCAATTGTAATGGACCTTTCTGAGGCATTTGACTGTTTACCTCAAAACTTACTTTTACTAAAACTAGAAGCTTATGGTTTAACTAAACAATCTCTAAATTTATTAAAAAATTACTTGGAAGAAAGAGAGCAGAGGGTGAAGGTGGGGGGTACTTATAGTGAGTGGG
>MJUT01063892.1:11669-25185 GCA_002080005.1 Gigantidas platifrons
TCTTAGATATACAGATTCTGATGACCACTTTGGTATCTTAGATATACAGATTCTGATTACCACTTTGGTATCTTCAAACTCTTCTTCATATGTTCAAGCTATGAATAAACTCTGACATAGACACAATGTTTTCAACACTTAGTTTTTATTATATTTTTCAACTTAGAATATAGAATTTTAAACCATTTCTTATATTTTGTGTTTTTTTATACATATTCAGGACATCCAACAGTTAACCTAATCATTGAAGGACTTTAACCTAAACATGTGAAGGACTTTAACCTAAACATGTGAAGGACTTTAACCTAATCATTGAAGGACTTTAACCTAAACATGTGAAGGACTTTAACCATTAGGTGAAGGACTTTAACCTAAACATGTGAAGGACTTTAACCTAAACATGTGAAGGACTTTAACCTAAACATGTGAAGGACTTTAACCTAAACATGTGAAGGGACTCTTTGCACATGATCAATCTCTTATACAACATATAGTCCATTATAAGATACAATTGTTTTTATCGCAATATACCTAGTACAAATACAGGTAAACCCACAGCATTAAATTCATTTTCTATAAGTATTTCGACTGTACTAATGTTTCACGAAATTTATATGAAACAGGTAATTACAGAATGACCAAACATATAGATATATTACTTTATCTAACAATACATTTATTTTCACTAATATATTCCTCAAAAGCTGCAGCATACATACTTTAGTGACGTCACTAGAATGAAATTTGAGAAAATCTTGTCACAAAAACTCAGTCAACAAATACTTCAAAGTAAGAGCTACCCAGTGCGACAGAAAGGTTACATATCAAAGTATACCGCTATAATCGTTGACATTAATTAGTGAAACATTGAAATCTAATAATGAAATTTCCAAAATTAAGTTCAAAAGATATCATTTAAAATATGACTTGATATTAAGTTATTTCTAGATTGTAATGACTGAATTTCATGGTATGTGTAAAATAATTGGAATCTACAATAATAATCAATTTGTTGCCAACAAAAACACTGACCTATATCTATATTAATTCTTTTATATTACAAAATTGTCTTTAAGATGAAACTTATCATAATAAATCACTAAATCTTGTCACATTGTGGAATTTGAAGAGGTAGAGCTGCTAATTAGTCAATTAAAATATGACGCCTTTTCCTTACGAGTTAATTTATATGTAAAAGCTAATTTAGATAAACTTATTTTTACAAGAGGTGGAGGATCCCGTATTCTGATTTGTTGTTTTGGCTTATCAAGTTCATTAAGATAGAGTTCTGATTAATCTTAAACTAGATAGATGATGCTATCTGCTTCAAAGTGTCTCCACTTACTTTATTTTCAGTGCGATGAACCTAAAGCAACCGTATGTCTGGAGAATAAGCTATGCAGGATGTTAGTGCTGTGAAAACTTTTAGTGTTTATCTTTTTTAAACCTCGGTTGGTGTTTTTCAGAAAAACAATATTACTTTATCTTTTCTGCAAACTTTATATCATGAGGATCATATCGAATGATCATATCAAAGATATATATCTTAGATAATAAGACAGAAATTATCAAAAAATCAACTATGAATATTATGAATACTACCAGTACAAGAGGTAAAGTTTTAGTTCATATGGCTTTAAAGTTTCATAAAATCAGGTTAATAATAGATTAACTATCTGATGAATATATTCTGAGAGAAAAAAAAACAATAACATTTTATTTTATTTACATGTACTTATATTTATTCGTTCATTGATATATTTTAGACATACTCGTTATTATTTTTCAACCAGAAAACAGTTAAAAATGTATCTGGAATCATTTCACGACCGCTGTGTTTTGACATAATATTTTAATGGGAAAATCTTCTGTTTAACATCAAAGTGATGACATCAAACCTCTATATAGTGTGCTATAACATACAACCTGTGGAGTTATGCTTTAAAATGTCTGTTAGAATTGCAAACTCCAACATTTCTTTTCAACTAGCAAGTGTTGTAAAGGAATGTTAAATACAATGCTCACATTTTTTACACATGATAGAATTACAATTTCATTTATCATGTAACTTTTCATATACATTTACTTACAACATTTACACAAAATACACCTACTATTTTTTTTAGTAATTTGGTTAATTGTTAAATTAAATGTTGTGAGTTATGTTCTTTTATCAGGTTTATCATACTCCTGTGAGTTATGTTCTTTTATCAGGTTTATCATACTCCTGTGAGTTATGTTCTTTTATCAGGTTTATCATACTCCTGTGAGTTATGTTCTTTTATCAGGTTTATCATACTCATGTACATAAGGCGTTTCTGTTTAATTGCTATTTGCTGTACAACAAAATCAGAATGCTTCCCCTCAGATAATTAAAATTTGCTTTTCTAAATATATATTTTGAAACATTACCCGTAACATTTAAGCTAAAAAATATAATAAAAGACATACGAGAAATTGTATTCCTGTTTTGTAAATGTTGATATATCGACGACAATTTCATCACTATAGTGCTGTGTAAAATTTAAAATTACAAAGGCTTGAACGATTAAAATATAGTTATGATGCAAGCCATGACAACTACAAACGAAGATATAAAGAACCAAATATAAGACAGCCTGAACTCGAACCAGGAGAGAGAACCAGGTACTCAAAATGTGATGTATTGGATGTCTATGAATGCAACCAACTATCTATCCCATAAACCAACTATCTATCCCATAAACCAGGTATGACAGTACATATTATTATTAAATATGGAACATCAACAAGTGTAAAGTTGGATAGTCTCTCGTGTTCATTTACATCCATATCTTTTCTTACTAATGTATTAACAAGTGTCCTCATATATTACTCATTGTAACATGTCTTTTTATTGTATCACTATACTTACAGTTCGTCAGAACAATTGCCAGGCTTCTCCATACGATAACCATTTGCAAGTACATAGTATAAATCGGCCAGAGCCGTGTGTGGATATGGGGATCCTCCTGTTGAAAAAAATAACATACTTATTAACAAGATTTCAGCACTATTTGTATTCATGTTTTGCCGGGTTGAATACCGATGAATACATTCTTAGGTACTCAAAATAATTGTCTCGCAATGTGCAGGTTAATTTATAAATCTATGATATTCTAAAAATCTGCTACTACTAAAAAGTTGTCTATGTATATAGAATCAGCTTAAAGTTGCATAGGTCAGTCTCATCTATCCAGTTTAACATCCAAATTTCACGTTATAAGCATTCTATTCGTTATCTACACATATCTTTATATTGTAAGGTGAGTGATGCCTACAAGATATTGACACATAACAAACTCATACGTCCACAGAAGAGCGCATGATTACACCTAGTTTTAGTAAAGAAGAGCTCATGATTACACCTAGTTTTAGTACAGAAGACCTCATGATTACACCTAGTTTTAGTACAGAAGAGCTCATGATTACACCTAGTTTTAGTACAGAAGAGCTCATGATTACACCTAGTTTTAGTAAAGAAGAGCTCATGATTACACCTAGTTTTAGCAAAGAAGAGCTCATGATTACACCTAGTTTTAGTACAGAAGAGCTCATGATTACACCTAGTTTTAGTAAAGAAGAGCTCATGATTACACCTAATTTAAGTACAGAATAATTTACTTACCCATTGTTACAATTTCATACAGTAGAATAGCAAATGACCAAACGTCGCTTTGAGTTGTGAATACTCGATCTCTTAGGGATTCTATGGCCATCCATTTCAATGGTAATTTACCACTTGTAACTTTATGGTACTGATTGTCATTGAAAATATCTCTAGAAAGTCCAAAATCACAGACCTTTACAACTTTATCGTAATCTAATAAGACATTTCGAGCAGCCAAGTCCCTATGAACGTATTTCTTTTCTGCTAAATACTCCTGCAATTTGATTAAAAAATACTTTAATGAAGCATAAAATCCATCCTCATTCAATGGATATATAAGGTTAAATACAGTCTTTAATTAAAAGTGCTATGCAAGCCTCCTATATTAACAAAAACATTACAAACAGTCATAATGATTTGTGACATTTCTTAAATTTAATTAGCTTTGTTCAATGGCGTGCTGGCAAAACTTGAAAATGCATTGTCTGACCAAGGTCTTTTATCACACATCGTCACCAATCATCTTAACCCCCCCCCCCCGCTCACACTTGGTATATAACCGTATAATTGAAATACACGTGTAACACAAACTGATGAATTATGCGAGTTGTTTCTCTTTCATATTCCGTTTGCAAAATACCAAATTATTGTTTTATAAACATTGATGGAAAACACAAAATGTAAGGTTTGATGGAAAAACATATAAAATATATAAAGAATACCCAACTTTAACAATTGTCCGAGCATTTATGGTATATTTTTTATTTGCATTTTCTATTGTAGATAATATATATATATATATATATATATATATATANATATATATGGGTGATGAGGTGCGAATGAGATATTCCCAGCTTTGTGGCAAAACTTGCTTTTAACTGATCATTGGTAATCAAAATAATGAGGAATTTTCACACATGGTTAAGATTTGACAAAAAGGGAAGCATTTTATCATCTACAAATGTACTTCGATATTAAAAACGAAAGCATACTATTTAAGTATTATTTAAAGAAACAATTTGCCGTACTTTAATTAAAATCAGCTGAAAACTCCAACAATTTGTAACACAGTCCCATCATTTATGGTATTCTTTATTTGCATTTTCTATTGTAGATAAAATTTGGTAAAATGAAATCCCATAAGTTGGTTGGATCCAGGTACATATATATTTTTATGGGTGATGAGGTGTGAAGGATATATTCCCAGCATTGTGGCAAAACTAGCTTGTAACTGATCATTAGTAATCAAAATAATGAGGAATTTTCAACCATGGTTAGGATTTGATAAAAAGGAAGCATTTTATCATCTACTTCGATTATTATAACGAAAGCATGATATTTAAGTAATATTTAAAGAAACAATTTGCCGTATTTTAATTAAAATCATCTGAAAACTCGCAGTATGTTTCTATCAATATGTAAATTTAACACATGTCCTCTTTTATTTACTCATTTTCATCTGAAACGCTACACAATTACTAATTAGAAAGGAATATATTAAACATAATTAACTGATTGAACGCTAGATTTAAAGTAGTTTTGTTAATTACATATTGCCTTTTGAAATCGGATCATTCGCCACGCATACATTTGTAAAGTAAAAAATTAAATAAAAAGAAAGAACTATTGATGGATTTAACACAACCCTTCAGTTAGTCCGTAACCTGGAAATGGGGCGTGTTGAACAGTAAAATAGAAAACATTCGTTATGTCATACAGTACACTGCTTTATGTTTAATTAATCACGAAAAAAAACAGGGACAAAAACATGTTAAGTCAAGATTCAGATGTTAATTATAACTTACCATTGCCATGGCAACCTGACGTGCAAATGACAACATATCTGCCGGTGTGATTACACCATTATCAATGTCTCCGTTGGGGTCCATAATAGAGTATGTAACCTCAGTAGGATGTCCAGCTCTCTTGTTAAAATCACCATCCATACGGCATTTTCTGAGAAAGAAAAAACAGAAAATATCATCATACCTCATAATAAGTAATATTGATTGTTTAATCAGACAAAACCATAAAAATTATTTGTTTGTATTTTTGTTGTTGATTTTTTTGTTTTGTTTTGTTATTGATTTTTTTTCTTTTTAGACCCTGAGAGTTTTGGAGTAAAGTTATTTTTGGAAAGACATATACATGACTATGGAGATGTATAAATCAGCACGATAAATATTTATATCATCTTTAAAAAGAATTTAGATGTATTAGGGCAGACAAATGGCCAGACAATTGCACAGATGTAGAAGAGCAAGTGAGTGATTGCTCTTTAACTTCAAGTGAACAATTTTCGGATATATCATTGCGAGAACAACTTCAACACTTTTCTTGCATTTCGATGAGATCAACATATAGAGGTACAGTTCTCTTAAAGCAAGATACATACGTTCGTTCAAAATTAACAAGATTGCAGACATTTTATATTTTTAAGTAATGAGGTTTCCCCACTGTGAATGGAATGCTTTGTAAAGTTATGCTGACTTTCTTTTGTTTTGTATTTAACATGGTTAGACAAACATACGTGAAAAATGGTGACGAATGTGTAAAAAAAATCAAATAATGATCCGAGTATTTTAAGAAAACAATGTAGTTTTACTGATGTACAAATAGACAACGCCACACTCGCTTATATGATCTTTTAGACTATGGCAACTACCCAGATCACCAGCCGTTAAAACAGTAATACAACAATCAACATCCAACAGTGAAATATTATATAAACCTTTTGTACATTTTTCACAACAATTGAAGATGACAACTTTCTGTTTGGGTGTAGTAAGCCAAATATTACAACTACGAAAACGATGTTAGTATGAGATTTGCAGTAATTGCATTACCCATCGTGCACGTGCCTTCATATATAACTTGCAATTGATCAAAGATTTTTATCATCCATAAAAAGAAGCATGTTTTTGCATGTGCAATTGAAGTTTTATTATTCTGACATGAGTAGTGACACGCAATATTAATTTTAAGAGATGGTTGTTAATATTAATTTAGGAATCCTCATATTAGAGTATATCCAAACTAGAAATATTTAAAAATAATTAATAAATGAATGAATTTTAGGTTGATGTTATAAGTGCTAATGACACCTGATACTAGTACTCTTCACAGAGTTTACATGTGATGTTAAAATTAACTGTTGACGTGGCAGAGGTTTTCAGAGCTCATTTTTGTGCTTTTTTTTTTGTGGGTGTGGGGTGTGGGGTATAACAGAAATAATTCATGTGGTTGTGTTATTGTATACATAGACTGCAAAATATATACCCAACGTTAGTAAAGATTCTTTTTGTCAACAACAAATGAAGTTGCGAGTCTCTTATGTTTGTTTATACTGCGCTTGTCAAAACTTTTTTTCTATCGAGTTTTACACAAACAAAACAATGTTTAATTTGAAGACTGTTTATTTTTGTGAAACTCGTTGCAGATAGTATAACACGTGTTTAGTAGAGAATGGAATACATACAGAATATAGGGATGATAATTACAAAAGGAAAACATATTTCTCGCAAATTCGCTCACAAATAGACCACAAAGGATAAGGGAGAATCTACTAAGAGAAAAGACAAAAGGAGAGAACTTTTCAATGTTGATTGACATACATGTACATTTGGAATTTATGTGAATAGTTACGTAATCTTGTAGTAATTTAGAATAGTTACCCCATTGACTAATTTAATATAGACAGCTTTAAGATCATTTTTGTTTCTATAATCATTTTATCTCAATGATTTTTGCCTTAGATATCTTTTTCTATAAAAACGGTAAAATTTGATTTTAAATGACATATGATATGACTATGGCAAGTGTCGGCAAAATAAACAATAAAATGACATATGATATGACTATGGTAAGTGTCGGCAAAATAAACAATAAAATGACATATGATATGACTATGGTAAGTGTCGGCAAAATAAACAATAAAATGACATATGATATGACTATGGTAAGTGTCGGCAAAATAAACAATAAAATGACATATGATATGACTATGGTAAGTGTCGGCAAAATAAACAATAAAATGACATATGATATGACTATGGTAAGTGTCGGCAAAATAAACAATAAAATGTCTTACTGTCTGTGTTTTAACACAGTTGTGTTTATAATTGTTGTTCATTTAATTTTCTTTCAAATAACACTTGTTTAATTTGTGTAAATCAAAATACACATATCTATATATTGCCTGTTCTAATGACATATTTTAACATACTACATTTGTATTACTTTTTGCTTCATGAGTACATGATGAGATAAGATATGATGAGTTAAGACATGATGAGATAAGATGATCTCTAACATAACTTTTCAAAATATTTTTTATGATATTGTTTTTTGTTTTAAAATACGAACTTTCAGTCAGTATGACGTAAATATCAAAACGGAGCAAATATTGTGGAAAATGGCTATGTACATGACACAAAAACAAAACACATGGCAACAAATGTTACTGATCTATTGTATATGACAATAATACATGTACGTCTACATACAATTCTAATTAAAATAATGAGATAATATTCATTCCAATGAGCATGGGAAGGGTTAAAAGTAACCAATACACTAATTCTGATAGAAGTTTATCACCACAAGTCATGTGATCATTTGCCTCTTCGCTAAACATTCATATGCATAAGGAAGAAGAATGTTTGCCTTAAAAAAAAGTTTGTACAGGTGGCTATCAAAGATACAGTTTCGATAACTGATATAAACTATATGACCTCAGAATGAACTCGGCTTAGTTTGAAAACTTACCACATATAGGACAAAAACTGACTGGATATGAATATAATAGTAAATATTATGACATATCAAATTTACAAATATTAAAATTAAGATAAAAAGAACAACTGAAATAAAAACAACGAAATGATCAGAAACAAAACAATATAGAGGGACACATCAACAACTACAGATCTATAAAACATAAAACAACGAAATGATCAGAAACAAAACAATATAGAGGGACACATCAACAACTACAGATCTATAAAACATAAAACAACGAAATGATCAGAAACAAAACAATATAGAGGGACACATCAACAACTACAGATCTATAAAACATAAAACCAATGTCAATTACTGTGACAAAATATAGTACGATGAAATATATTTAACTAGTATAATACAAATATGATACTTTCAAGAACCAAACATATTTAATGGGAGCTACTAGCCCACCAAGTTTTTTTTTCTCTCGGATAATTTATGTTTATCACCATTTTCACTCGAAAGTATCGGAGTATACTAAGAAAACCACCAGCCTTCATCACATGAAGTTGTATCGAGCACAAACACACATCACCAAGGTGGAAATACAACTTTAAAACATTAGAACAGTTAGTCCGTAATGTTCAGCTAATGTCGACATTAGCATTAATTCCGTGAACATAGGTTGAAAACAATAATATAACATCCGAACACTATGTACACTAATTCCGAGCACATGGTTGCTAGGCAACTATACACATTAATTATGTGTTGACAACCATAAACATTTCGTTAAAGTAGATATAAGTTACCTTTTATACTTTATATTATCAATTAAAAGAAACATATATACCAAATGTATAATAAATCAGGAATACGTTTCTACCAGTTGTTTACCATCTCAATGCTATACGGAACAAGTGATTTCGTGAGTGTACAAGACACAATACATTGTACACACAAATTGTCACCTTCTCTGTTATTATAAAACATTTTGTTTCAAGGATTCAAGCTGCTACAAATCACAACAGTATGTCAACACAAAAAGATCTAGTGGATACAATACTATTATCATAGTCAAATCATAGAGTTTATTAAAGTAGATATTCTTTATTGTATTGATTTAGACAGCTTCATGAGACAAACTCTAATATAAAGAAAACACTATAGATATGACAAATGTGCAATACCAAACAAATAATTGTCGAAACCAGTCTGTTCAAATCAGACACCAGATGCTCCCTGGTTTTCAACTTCACTTCTAAATTCTAACGAAAAATTCGACATACGTCTATTAAGTTAAAATTCAAATACATACTCATTCCAGCTTAAAATTAACCCATGTATTTGGCATTTTAATTTTTTTACTTTTGTAACATAGCTGTCAAGCACAATTGTAAAATTACTCGTCTATATGCAACTGAAAATTATCCTCCAACCCGATTAACCTTAAAATTATCCTCCAGCCCGATTAGCCTTAAAATTATCCTCCAGCCCGATTAGCCTTAAAATTATCCTCCAGCCCGATTAGCCTTAAAATTATCCTCCAGCCCGATTAGCCTTAAAATTATCCTCCAGCCCGATTAGCCTTAAAATTATCCTCCAGCCCGATTAGCCTTAAAATTATCCTCCAGCCGGATTAGCCTTAAAATTATCCTCCAGCCCGATTAGCCTTAAAACAACAACGATAGTGTTAATTAAAGAAATGTGGATTTGTAGTAACGGTGACCATTTTGGATAGAGGACAGAGCCGTTGGACACAATTTTGAAGGTGTACAACTCAAATACACCTCCAGCCCAATTTAGTTGCATTTAAATCAATGGTTTATGAGGACAAAACTTCAATGTGATTGCTTTGTATCAAAATAAGGTCTTACTTATTTTCGTAATCATGAAAAACGGCTGACAAAACTTCTGATTGTCGTGAATCTATATCTTTAATTTGAGTCCCTTTTGAATAACGTTAAAGTCAATTAAAAATCTATCTTAGTAATGGCGTAAATCTTGAATGTGAGACACAATTTTGAAAGGGGGCTACAAAAATACTATCACAGCCAAGGTTGGCTTATTTTACATATTCTTTTCAGAGAAGAACAATGTGAAACATTTACGACGTACCATGATCTGATTGACGGACGCCAAGTAATGGCAAAAGCTCATATAGTCTCTGATCCTAATATCTTCAGTGTGACGTTTTCTGATGACGGATTGTGTACTTGAAGAATGCTTTACAGCCAACAGACGACAGACAAAAAATAATGTACATTAAAACTTGACACGTTTCTCTTAAGCTGCGCTATGTGTTGGATTTTTATGTTATATCAAGTTTACTTACATCGGTACAAAAGTAACAAGTCCAATATGTTCAAGATTATTTCTAAGTATATATGCATGTATATCAAACAGTTTTCTTCCACTAGAAAAGGTTTATTTTATGAATTAATGTCAGATAAAAATTGAGGGAGTATTACCAGCGTTTTAATATCCCTAAATAGCTGAATTCAAGGTATAAGAATTACTAGTATCGAAGAAGACATCTCGGCCTCAAAATGTGCGATCATTTTAATTTAATCTATCGAACTCGATGACATCCAATTGATGTTTTTCCAAAAACTGATTGAAATAAATACTTAAAGAGCCACCAATCTCTAACGACTATTACATCATGCTGTTATCCAGCTAAGTCACAGCACGCATTGCATAAAAATAATACTTTTACATAAGTAGCATGCATGAAAAAGTTGTTCTAACCACAATGCAAAATATTACATAGCATGTTACAGACATATTCTTAATTAGAAAATAATATAAAGCAGACAATAATATAAAGATCCATATACCTCGCGATGCGAAACATGCGACTTCCTCGCGATTTCCATTCTACCTTATGCGATATCAATGGCAGTTGTATTTGAGTATACATATCCCCATCAGAAAATTATTTTGAATACTAATTTTATTTTACATATGATCCAAAGATAACCTATAGATGCAGTATTGAGAAAACCCAAATCAATTAGATTGTTGATCTGATACAAAAAAGTGCACATTTGTTCACACATGACTGGCTTAAATGTACAATTCGTAGACCAAATACGACTGAACCATGATGATTGGTTGTTTATATAGAGACACAAACACATAACCATAACATTTAATATAGGTCATACGAAATTAGTGGGCATCGGCAATAGGTCAATAGTCACATGATCTATATTGATATGAGATATTGATGTTGATATACAAGTCACCATTTAGCATATGATAAATAGTAGTTGAGAAATAAACCTTAACATAGCAAAATCGTAGCATAAACTTTAGGTCATACATATGAAGGTGATAAATATACAATAGTTACACGACATACAACAAATACCAGCAACAATATATGCAGAACATCAGGCGACACATAATTAGTATAGAAACTTTATCTCATATCCCTAATACATTAATACCATGTCTGGTCGAAACCAAAAGTAGCAGGCAAGTAAAAACCTGCAGACATAATACTAAATATTTGATATTTCAAGTTGCTAAGAATACTAAAGTACACATGGATGAAAGGTTAGATTGAATGAATATGCTTAAAGGGATATTGTCTACGATTTTTATGAAAATTTTTAACTGTCCATAAATGATTTGTTTAAGCTATCATTAAACAATTATGCTACAAAATATACGATTGGTGTTCTTTTTTTTTGTCAAAAAAGAGCCAAAACTATCGTTATCAGAATTATTGTTCGGATGACAGAAATTCAAAGTGAAAGTAAAAGTAAAAACGGAAGTTTGGAATTCTCGAGAGTTTAGCTTTGAGGTAAGGAAAATATTGTTAAGATTCAAACACTTCATGATTGTCACGCTTGTTTAATGTTGTTTGAATCTTAACGTTTCGTAGCGTGTTCGCCAATAATTCGGTGTTTAATCTTCATTTTATGAAGGTCAGTACGGAAAACAACAATAATTTTGGGTATGAAAAAATACAAATGTGGTAGACAATATACCTTTAACTGAGGAGATGTGTATATGTAATATTAATCAGATTGTTGTGAACTTGATCCATCTTAATGCTATGTCTCGGATACCATTAGTAAGAAAGGATATGGATGTAAATGAATATGAGAGACTATCCAACATCACTCATAGAGACAAAATTATTAAAGCAAATGATCAGTTCGTTTTTGCTGTTCTGTCATGCTTTAAAATATAGAGCATTTACAGGTTCAACTTACTTCAGAAAATTTTGCAGGTTTCCAAAGGGAATGTATTCCATGGCAAGTGCTATAGGTTCTGATAGGGTACAAGCTCCTAACATTGATACAATATTAGGATGTGATCCTATACGTTTCATCAAGTTGATTTCTGCCAGTAAATCTTCTTTATACGATAACGGTGCACTATCTGTTAAAAAAGAAAGAAATATCTGTACTGGAAAACTGCCACATTAGCTTAAACAGGAAACAGGTGAATGTAGAGCAATGATGGGCCAATTCATTTGAAATTAAAGATACTACAGTTGTTTTTTTTTTATCTCTCCGCAAAATACGAAATAGGGCAATGCTTAAAACCTAATTTTCATAATATTTCAATATTAAACAACATCATATAACAAACCAGTGTATGCAAGCTTAAAAACTAGTTATGATAAAAGGGTGTTATTTGAACGTTATGTAATAACTTATCGGCAAGTAAAAGAGCACATAAGTCTTTTAATATGATGTTGGAATATGATGTATTAAACAAGCAAAGAAACCCAGATTACAAATCATCTGGATGGCATTACCACTTAATTACAACAAGTGTAGTGTTTAATAAAGTAGCTACTGGAATAGAGGAAAACTAAATGTTTACAAAACTCTAATTATTCTCTTCAAAGCTCTCCATTTTAACGTAAAAATCATGAACATATTTAACAATCTTCTAAAGTTTATTTTTGCATTTTGAAATGATAATCATAAAAATATGTCTCTAAATCATAAAATATACAAAGAAAATTACTGAAACGATATTAATGTTGATAAATATAAACAACATGATATGTTTTAATATTAAATATTCATATGACTTCTTATTATTAATACAGGATCTCATTGTTAACCCTCTGGTATCTTATTATTAATACAGGATCTCATTGTTAACCCTCTAGTATCTTATTATTAATAC
>MJUT01063913.1:0-27668 GCA_002080005.1 Gigantidas platifrons
AAAGCCTTGACCGAAGATCATTTTCAATGAAGCGCTATGCGCGTCATGTTGAAAATGTAGTTCGATCAACGCTTTCATACCCCAATGAAACTTCAAAAGAATGCATTCAATTTTTATAATTATATCTAAAACACACCAAAATTTAATATAGTTGAATTTTTCGTTGTGAATTTTATTTATGTTAGATTATTTGCTGTTGGAAATTACTACGTCATTGATTGTTTACATCTGACGTCGTCATGGAGGCACGTACAAGTTCGAGTTTGAGTTTCATTTGGATGTGAAACATCTCTTTTATAATCATGTGACCACTTCATAACCAATCATAATGTAACATTTCAATGAAAAACGGAAGTAATGTAATTATTCAAACTTGAAGCGTACACGAAGCCAAATAACGTCTAGAATCTTTACGTTTCAAACTGGAAGTCTTCATATAACGGCAATGACGTCATGTTGATTATGTTCCAAAGTCGTCAATAACATTTCGCGAATTTTTTTTTTTCAGTTTACAATCGTATGTGTATCGTCTGAGGCTCTCCTTGTGTATTTCTTTAATAGTATTTAGCGTTGAAAACAAACACGATGTCCAAGAATAAGAATTATAAGGATTAAACACTGTGTTTTTAGGAAATTATGTATGTATAAACTCCGACAGCTCACTCACAAAATTACATAGCGGGTGTCACATGGAACAGCCATATTTGTTGTGTACCGCACTTGCGCTAAATATAGAGATATTGAGTAATTTATCGTGTGTGCCGTTTTATAGACGTCATATTAGAATGTCTAATATTTAAACAATGGTAAATGCTATCGACTTTCTCAAATAGAACTAATATTATATAGATATGAGAACTTCTGTGTCACGAAGATTTGATATATTTTATTATATAATTGAACTTTGTCTAGTTTCTAATTGGCTGAAATCAACTTGAAAAGTAATACGTACGTGCGATGTCTACCTCAAATGAGCTAAAATTAGCTCATAGGTAGTGTGGACTGTAATGTCACCACAATTTGGGCTAAAATAGAAATATAGATTCCAGAATTCCACGTCCCAATCAAATGTTACGTCTCTCGGCAACATTGGCCGTGGACGAGGCTGAATTCAGAAGAATCTTGAAAGAAAAAGATTCCAAAAAACACGCGTAGAGCAACAAATGTAGCTGTCAAAATATTCCGGACATATTCAAAAGCTAAAAATATGCCGGAAGCGTTTTTTTCCATGTATAATCATATAATAAAACGATCATTGACTTTGGAATAGGTTGTTACTGGAATTTATCAACCCTCAAAAAGCAATATTCACCTCGCCTTCGGCTCAGTGAATATAACTTTTTTCAGGTTGATAAATCCCTGTAGCAACCTATATCAAATTCAATAATTGTATATTATTACATGCTCATATAGATATCTTGAATTTGATTAGTCTAAAGAACTTCACATGGCATTTGACATTCCGTTATATCAATCGCTGGACGTTATGTCGCATGGTTATATCAACCGCACGCGATAATTGTATAATATCACATGACGATTTCATTCTCCATTGTGAAATTAATTACAGACGTACTGAATATGGGTCATCACTTGGTATCTCTTGTCAGATATGAACTAGACCAAATAATTATGGCACTGTGTAGGATATTCGATGTAATAAAACAATTATCAACTTTATAAGAGTGATATGACGGATTGTCTCCCCTCGAAAGTTTATGCCTCCCTCAGGTGACTTAATCTTTCTCTGGGACACAATCCGTCATATCACTATCTTACAAGGTTGAAAATTGTATAATAACAACCAATAATATCCAAGTTTGAATAATTTCAGGAGGTAAATTATTATCAAGACATCACAATAAACATCACAATAAACATGTACATTTATTTGAATATGCATTTAAAGGTTAATTTAATATTGATTTTGGACTTTAACACTTTTTCTGTTCTGATCTTATGACTCAAAGTAGATTTCAAATGCAGTAAAAGATAAAACGAACCGCAATTTAATTATTCAATCGAAGAACTATCACATGCTACATGTATTCAACAATGACATTGTTCAACGATATGCTTATTATGCGTTTTATTCTATTATATATAATCTTTGTAGAATATAGATTTCCTTATGTTTTAATTAAGAGATATTTAAGATAATATATTAACACAGGGAATGTTTGGAATCCAATTGACCGGTTTAATCCCACCACATCTATGTGCCTGTCCTATCCAAGGACTTTAACGTCAGATTTCATATGTCATGGTGTTTTGATGTTCAATGAGTTCACCTGGAGGTGATTGTTCGTTTGGTTGATATTGGTAGCGTTGTTGACCATCACTGCTTAAACTGTCTATGCATGTAATAATGTTCCAAAGAATGCGTGATTCTATCTTGAATCTGGACCTCCATGCATTCAACGTTTTCTACGTAATGTGAAATGTTTAATGTACAATATTTGAATTCATTATCTGGAAAAAAAAAAGAAAAAGATAAGTGATATATTAAAACTATAAAAGAAAATAGAACAAAGCATTTCCCGAAGCTCAGCAAATATTTCGTTACACATCTTAAAACATAATTGTTATGACATTTTTATTCACATGTTTTATCAAACATTTAGATCTTAAAAAATAAAATATACTTGGCTTAGTTATAAACATAAAGTCAGGTACTTCTCAATGTTTTCAGTAGATAAAAAAAATAGATCGTCACTTGGCCTCAGTCATGGATAACTCTTTCCCCATGAGAGTCATATCACTGGTTTTGTAACAAGAGTAACATAACGGGTGCCACCAGTGGAGCAGGAACTGAAAACCCTTCCGGAGCACCTGAGTTCATCTCCGGTTTCAGTTGGATGTGTGTTGCTCAATATTCAGTTTAACATGTCATTTTTTGTTCTTTTGTTCATATCTATTACATTATTCGTGTTTTCTGTCCGTCTATTTACGACTTCTGATTACCCATTTGGTCAAACTTTTCGTGATCACAGTCATGTTTGTGTTAACGGTTGCGCTACAGCTCCACGGAAAATGATAGACCAGAAGTATACATTAAGTCATTATGACCTTTCTATATTTTTTGTTTATGTTACATAATTCATGTTAACATATTTATTTGAGGTAATTTCTTATGAAATGTAAGACCTGATTACAATAATTTAGCAAATAAAAAACAATACATAGGAGTAGAAAAAAAATGCATATATTAAACCGCTAACGGTTTGTTAGATGGAAAAGGGGCATGATTTCCAACCTCATTTAACGTGGTCTTTTTATTGTTTAATGATTTGAAGTGAGAGGTAAATTGTTCGTTTTGTTGATATTGACAGATTTGTTGACCATTACTGTTCAAACACTTTCATTACTGAATGTGTCTTGTGGTATTTTACGCCTTTTTTTGTACATTTGACTATTAATAAGATATTCGCAATACTTAATAAAGTCTAGGATATAAATGAGCAATTAAACATTATTGTTTTGCTAACCATCAGAGAGAGAGAGAGAGAGAGAGAGAGAGAGAGAGAGAGTTGACATTTTCACTCGCATGTGGTGAACACTGGTTTGATCACATCATTTCACACACACAGGTCGTTTGGGGCCATAATACTAGATGAACCCCGTCACTTTTGTTATTATTGAAATGCCTGTGTTTAGTATAGAAAGTGAGCGGTTATCTATTTGTGTGTTAGAGGTATCGATTTTAAATCTTTCTACGTTTGTTCTATTTTGGTACTGTTCCGAGAGTGTAGTATTTTGGTACTGTTCCGAGAGTGTGTTATTTTGGTGCTGTTCCGAGAGTGTAATAATTTGGTACTGTTCCGAGAGTGTAGTATTTTGGTACTGTTCCGAGAGTGTGTTATTTTGGTGCTGTTCAGAGGGTGTGATATTTTGGTACTGTTCCGAGAGTGTGATATTTTGGTACTGTTCCGAGAGTGTGATATATTGGTACTGTTCCGAGAGTGTGATATTTTGGTACTGTTCCGAGAGTGTGATATTTTGTTACTGTTCCGAGAGTGTGATATTCTGGTACTGTTTCGAGAGTGTGATATTTTGGTACTGTTCCGAGAGTGTGATATTTTGTTACTGTTCCGAAAGAGTGATATGTTGGTACTGTTCCGAGAGTGTGGTATTTCGTTACTGTTCTGACAGTGTGGTATTTTGGTACTGTTCCGAGAGGCTAGTATTTTGGTACTGTTCCGAGAGTGTGGTATTTTGGTACTGTTCCGAGAGTGTGGTATTTTGGTACTGTTCCGAGAGTGTGGTATTTTGGTACTGTTCCGAGAGTGTAGTATTTTGGTACTGTTCCGAGAGTGTGGTATTTTGGTGCTGTTCCGACAGTGTGGTATTTTGGTACTGTTCCGAGAGTGTAGTATTTTGGTACTGTACCGAGAGTGTATTAATTTGGTACTGTTCCGACAGTGTGGTATTTTGGTACTGTTCCGAGAGTGTAGTATTTTGGTACTGTTCCGACAGTGTGGTATTTTGGTACTGTTCCGAGAGTGTATGTATTTTGGTACTGTTCCGAGAGTGTAGTATTTTGGTACTGTTCCGAGAGTGTAGTATTTTGGTACTGTTCCGACAGTGTGGTATTTTGGTACTGTTCCGAGAGTGTAGTATTTTGGTACTGTTCCGACAGTGTGGTATTTTGGTATTGTTCCGATAGTATGGTATTTTGGTACTGTTCCGACAGTGTGGTATTTTGGTACTGTTCCGACAGTGTGGTATTTTGGTACTGTTCCGAGAGTGTGGTATTTTTTGTTTTGCATTTTATCCTTCAAACGGATCTTAAATTATTAAGTAAAAAGTATGAATACATGTAACTAGCAGGTACATATGCAAAACATACAGGTAGACTTTGTACTTATCTTTAGGCTATATATAGATAAAATATGTTTTTGTTATATCTTCAAATTATTATTTGATTGGATGCTGTTGACATTTTACCTACCTTTAGCTCGTGTAATGTATAAATGTCTTATTTCGATTCATTTCCCTTTTTATATAAATTGAATAAAATTAGAGCACTGCCGCTGGACATTTTTGGGCCAAATAATGAAATAAATAAAAGTTTCTTTGTAAATCAATTTTCCACCAAGCACCTTTTTAAGAAACAAAATGTAATATATGAATTTAATGTTTAAATGTTATGGCGTTTTTATGAATTAATTTAAATTTAAAAAATAATTAAAATTTTGTCTAAACTTTTTTTGATGATCAAAGATTATACCACACTAGTGATCATATAGAACACTATATGCATAGATATATATCCTCTAGTTTTATATATATTGTCACCACAATACGTTACGTAGATCTGAGATTTAGATGTACTTACCTCTACTACCGTAGGTTAAACAATGGCGACTACAACTAAAAAGCAAGGCGGTAGCAGTTTAATGGTGAATATATTATTTGACTTCTTAAGTTTATCTCAGCTTTCTTAAAAAGCAGAGGCAGCTGAATAGTGTTTTGTTTCAAGGGAATTATTGTTAATTTTAATTTAAGTTTTATTGAGATTTTTGTATTTTAAGAAAAGTTTGAAAATACCAACAGGGTAATCAGAGGCCGTAAATTAAAAGTTAGACATTACAATGGCCAAATGGAGAAGACAATATTAAGTTGGAAGCTTGTGTCTGATACTTTTTTCATTATCTAAATAATAAAATATGCTTAAATTATATTAAATTCATAACAAGAAACAAAAAGACAAAAGAACGAACAATGATATGTTTAATGTTTTGGAGATCATTGTTTGTACTTTTGTACTTTTTCTTTTGTCTGTCCTTGTCTGATTTACGAATTCTGATTATCCCTGTGGCATCTTCATGTTTTTTTTTATCATGTCGCTGTATATTACTTGCGTGCAGCATGAGCTGGACGCATCCAGTGTGACCCCTTTGTTTCATAATTAGGGTTTAGTTATTAAATATGATTAAAATTGATTGATTGAAGTATATTGTAGCAAATGCAGCTCAGACATTGATTACATATATTCCTGTTGGCCTTTTTGTGCTTCACTTCATTGACGAATTTAAGAATACCATTACAATTGTGCTTGCCTCATTGCAACCCACTTCTTACCTGTTATTTTTGCATTAATTTTTGTTTGTTTGATGGTGTTTAACACCACTTTCAACAATATTTCAGTTATATCGTAGCGGTCAGTTTTATTGGTGGAGGAAATCGGAGGACCAGGAGAAAACCACCGACCTGTCACCGACAAACTTTATCACATAATGATGTACGAGATTCGAACTCACAACATCAGTGGTGATAGTCACTGTTTGCATAGGTAGTTGTAAATCCAACTACCATACGATTACGGCCACGACGGCCCCTTATTTTTGCTTAAATGTATACCTCAACAATACATGGCTGTGTATTATGCTATTAAATATTTCTAACGATTTAACACACATAACAGGGGCGGATCCAGTGGTCGATGTCACAAAAAGTCGTAAGTCTAAGATCAGTCGTAAGTGTGAATTTCAACCAATCAAAAGCTTGGAAATCACACTTACAACTTTTTGTGAAATCGACCCCAGGATTTCAAGTTAGGGGGCGTACTCAAACGAATCGCGCCGAGCGTAGCGATGCGCGAAAATTTTTGGGGTATTTCGTGTGAAAAATCACGATTTTACGCAAAAAAAATCCTATTTTGTCCTATTTTAGGGGGGGGGCGCCCCCCTCCTGGATCCACCCCTTCATAAGTTATGTTTATTTTTTCTAATAACAAATAATCATGTATACATGTACACATTACATTGTAACTATGATGAACGCAGAAGACTGGGATCTGAATAAAATGAACATACTGATACAAATACACGTAAACACCAGTATAAACAAGAAGGTTCAACTAAACAACAGTTTTATGCGGAAAAGGACGTCACTTCCGTCGCAGCAAAGAGGATTTTCTCTACTTAAACACGTCAACGACTTTCAATAGGTCAATATCAAGATATAGGGACATTTAACGTTTGTATTTGATGTTTGTTTAGCTATATAAATAGAATATGCAGTGAAACCTGTCTAAAACTAACCTCCTTGAGACAAGCATTTGTGTTCGGAACAGACAGGTGTTTGGTTTATAAGAGTTAAATCAAAAACGATTTCCTACATTGGAACTTTATATACAGTTCAGTTTATACAGGATTCCATTTTAGTCAGGTTTGGTTTAGACAGGTTTCACTGTGTAATAATTAGAAATTAACAATATGAAGAGAAAACTTAAACTAGATGTGTCGGAACGACACGAATGTCCTCGCCGTGAATATTAAGGAGGCTCGCAAATGTTTCACCCTTTTTTAATTCCCTAAGTAATAAGTGTTTAAGATCTATGTATCCTCAAGCCTCCTTAAATTCACAAGATTTATTCAAGGAAACAATATTGCCTGAACAAATCTTGATATGATCAGGAATCTACAACTCTTGCATATGAATAAGAAGTCCTATACCTATAAAGCATTACCTTTTAATAGTCATTGACATGTTTTCTGAAAGTGGTGACAACTAAAAATTTGGCTAAAGTCAAAAGTCCGAGGTGCGTAAATTAGCCCAAGTTCATTCAATCGGAACGAAATTCAAACTTGATCGGTAACTCATCTCTATACACTCATATACCAAAAATCAAGTCAATATCTCAAATCATAATGAAAAAAATGTGGTGACAACTAAATATTTGACCAAATTTCAAAGCCCAACGGCTGTAAGTTGGCCAAAACTCATTCACCCGGAATTAATTTCAAAGTTGATCAGTAACTTATGATTATACACTCTCATACCAAAAATCAAGTCAATATCTCAAATCATAGTGAAATAAAGTGGTGACAACTAAATATTTGGCCACATTTCAAAGTCCAAGGGCCATAACTCGGTCAAAAATCATTGGACAGGAACGAAACGTAAACTTGATCTGTAACTTATCATTATACACCCACATACCAAATATCAAATCCATATCTCAAAGCATAGCGATAAAAAGTGATGACAATTGTTTTATTTCGGAATTTCGATAACACTATATGTCCAGGCCACTTAATGGCGGGGACATAAAAAAGTTGGTTAACAAATCCAGCAATATCAACAAACCTAAGAGCCATCAGGCAGGTCAGATTACCGCACACAAAAACGTCCACTACACATGCCGATAGAAATAAATATCCTGGCTGAGACAATAATGTGGTAGGGATGAACCGATCATTGGATTCAAACTATAGCCCTCTTGGTGATTTACCTCAAATATAAACACCCAATAAAACAACTGACACAGATTCGCTTCTACTTAAAAAGACCATTCACTATCTCAAAAATGAACGTCAATAAATTACTTTGAAATATATCTATTTCTGTCATAAATATGGATCTTATCATGCAATAGTGTGATTTTAATTGATGATTTGATTTGATTGTTGGTGCTTAACGCCACTTTCAGCAATATTTCAGCTATATCATGGCGATCAGTTTTAGTGGTGGAAGAAGCCGGAGTACCCGGAGAGAACTACCGAACATGGGCAAGCAACTGCTAAACTTTATCACTTGCGGCTGCGAGTCGAGTGCACCTTTTTTTGTAATTTACAAAGCCGGGCGCGAACCCATGCCGTATTGGTGATAGGCTTGTATGAGTTGTTAGGTAATCCAAGTACCTAACTCATTGAGCCACCCGGACCCTGTGATTTTGATAAAATGGTTCAAATAAACTTCAATGTTATTTAGTTATGGACCTAATAAAGTATTTCTGGTACGTGATTCATGTAGAGCGACCAGAAGAAACGATAATAGTATAAGCACTGACGTCACAGATGACAATTTGACAGTTGTTTTGGACTTTTTGATATGCAGAATAAACACAATATACGTACATTGTCGTTAAATATAAATTTAATTTACACTTGCTGCTAAACAGGACAGAAAATCTCACCAAAGACTCGCTATCTACCTGTTCTAAAGCTCGTTCTTCTATATTTTCCGACAATGTACGTATACTGTATATATATTTATTATCAGTCACATATGTACTAAATAATCAATCACGTTTGTAAACGACTTTATTATATGATTGAACTTTGTTTAGTTTCTAATTGGCTGAAATCAACTTGAAAAGTAATGCGTACGTGCGATGTCAACCTCAAATGAGCTAAAATTAGCTCATAGGTAGTGTGGACTGTAATGTCACCCCAATTTGGGCTAAAAATAGAAATATAGATTCCAGAATTTCACGTTCCAATCAAATTTTACGTCTCTCGGCAACATTGGCCAATCAGGGGACGTCTTTCATCCGGGGTTCCTTGACGTCATTCTCTATCAGAGAATGCTTGTTGACGTCTGTACATAAAAAAATAATAAAATGGACAATGAATTGTCGTCTGCACGGTTTGCCACAGTGGACGAGGCTGAATTTAGAAGAATCTTGAAAGAAAAAGATTCCAAAAAACACGCGTAGAGCAACAAATGTAGCTGTCAAAATATTCCGGGCATATTTAAAAGCTAAAAATATGCCAGAAACGTTTTTTTTTTCATGTATAATCATATAATAAAACGATCATTGACTTTGGAATAGGTTGCTACTGGGATTTATCAACCCTCAATAAGCAATATTCACCTCGCCTTCGGCTCAGTGAATATAACTTTTTTCAGGTTGATAAATCCCTGTAGCAACCTATATCAAAGTCAATAATTGTATAGTGTCATTATTTCATGCACATATATGCATCTACCTTCATGCTTGGCTGAAGCCTTTCAAAGATGTAAGTACCCGGCCATCCGAAACTGTCAATAACTTACGATTATGCACACTAATATAATGGTCGTGAAATTAGCCTGTTGTGTACATATATATAATATCAAAAGAAAAGTATTAACTTTATAGAGAACACGACATATTACGTCTCTCTGTTAGCATAGTGTAATACAATATACAAACCCCCTTCCCACCTTCAAAATTGTGTAAGATGAATAATATGTTATCTTAATATCATACGATTCTCAACCGGATTTAAAGGAGAATTTAATTTAATAGTTTGTCAATACTGGTAATATTTAGATGGGTACAACGACTATTGCGGTATGTTCTTATTTGATTTTTATTCTCCATTTAAATCCACAATCTAAATATAAGAGTTATTATGGGATCAATTTAACATATATTTCATATATGGTTTGTATAAAATGTGTTACGCTAACATACATGTAGCTTACGGTATACACTATATATAGTTCATTAAGAAAAACTAGCTAATCGAATTCTTAATAAACAAATCCTGTTCTTACTTATGTACTATATATGGACCAGGATTTTCAACGTCATATTTCGTGGTCTTTTTTTTTATATTCAATGATTTGAGGTGAGAGGTGATTGTTTGTTTTGTTGATATTGGTGGAATTTTTGATCATCACTCTACAAACTTACTTTTTATAATAGCAATCCTTTGTCGTCCATGAATAGTGCTGTATCTAACGAAACAAAGTTAAGCTTATGTACAGCAAAATATCGAGAGTTTTATGGTCTCAATCATTATTTAATCGTTATGGAATATCTCTACCACAGATGATCCCACATCTGTTCCGTTTGATCTAATCACAATTCCATCCTCCCATTCAAGACTTTTCTACTGATTTATAGAATAGCATGACGGGTTTCACTAATGAGACAGGAACTGATTACCCCTCCAGTACTGATTACCCCTCCAGAACTGATTACCCCTCCAGAACTGATTACCCCTCCAGTACTGATTACCCCTCCAGAACTGATTACCCCTCCAGAACTGATTACCCCTCCAGAACTGATTACCCCTCCAGTGTATATAAGTTAATAAAGCCACCGGTCATGTCTTATTGATTTTGTCTCTTTCTACGGTTTCAATATTTGAATTTAGAATTGTTCCCCGACATTGTGGTATTTATTTTCTTCGTCTGATTACGTATGACGTCGTTGTAAATTAATTAAATCAAAGGAGTTTTCTAGGATTCAATTTTTTTCAAGATTCAATTTTTATTATAGTCTCACCACATACAATTACAAACAAGTATTTATATACCATATACAGAAAATATTCCTGACACATGCTAATCTGGGTCACGGGTCATTGTGAGTAGCATGTGTAGTCACGTGAACAGATACGGTGTTGAAAAAACTGTTGGTACTCATAAAATATTGATAAATCCAATACAAGTTTATGTTTGTCTTCAAGAAATATGATAGAAAAAACCATGTGTGAAGTTTTATGACGAAATATCTCCGATTTCTATTCTATATATAAATTTATGAATTGAAGTTTTAGAAATACTCACAGCTAATTTTAGCCATGTATTTTTATCTTGGACAATAATGAGCGTCCTGATTGGATGACCGATTTAAAACACATTGAATCTGCATGGTTTAGCAAGGTTACTCAGGTCAATAGTTTATAAATATAGAAGCTTGACAATGTAAAGGAAAGATGCTATGTTATATTTATTCATTTGTTTGATTCTGGAATATTGTTGATCATTGATTTAAACAAGAAAAAAGGGGAAAAAGGGGGTGAATTTTACAGTTAAATAAATGTTATGTTTCGACAGTTTAAAGAGAAAAATATAATAATAATTAGAAAAATATATGTATTTATATATCATGTTTTGGGAGTTTTATTTGTCATAATGACTATTTATTTGTTTTCATGTAAATGTGTTTCATGACATGTGATGCTCTGCCTCTCGGATTATTACGGTAAACTGTCATCATTGTGTTTGTTGTATTCATTCACCATAGACCGTTCCCCACATATAAATATAACTTGTGTACATGTATATTATCAATATTGAAATCATGTAAATTAATCTAATCATTGTATCTAAATTTGTACTGATTATGCAGCTCCTTTGTGGGCGTCGTGATTGACAATAAACTATTTGTTTGTATGTTCAGAACATGCATGTAGTATTTTGTAAATAACTTCAGAAATTCAATTGATGGATAAAGTAAGTTAACAACAAAATCCATTTAAAACATCGCAATGTTAATATAACCCTCATCATGTCATAAAATGTTTCAACAACAGTTAAACCTGTCCATGTGGTCACCTCTATTAAGCAGTCACCTGTAATAAAAGGTCTCCCTTTTCTTGTCCTGTCAGAAAATTTCATATTGCTTGAACATCTTTTATTTTTAAAAGATCACCTGTCTTATAAGGCCACTTTTTCCTCGTCCCAAAGGTGACCTCTTACCACAGGTTTGACCACTTACTACTTTGCCATTTTTTTGTGGAATTTTGAAATTTTATGAATGAGTAAGATGCAATTTGATTGGTCGACACAACTTGCCATCTTGGCTTTGGTTGGTCGGCGGGCAAACCGGAATATATCTCACGCGAAGTGTACTTACTGCACGCGAGGTGTACGCACTATGAGGTAGAGTTGAGAAAATGTTGTTTAGGCCGATCAGAAAAAAAGCAAAATTCCTTATCATTTGATAATGTGTGATAAAGTTCGTCAGTGACGTACGAAAGGTCGGTGGTTTTCTCCGTGTACTCCAGTTTCCTCCACAAATAGAACTAACCTCCACGATATAGCTGGAATATTGTTGAAAGTGACGTTAAACACCATAAACCCAAACATTTTCTCTGAAATAAAAGATTTTTTTTTAATTGATGTTCCATTGAAAAAAGAAACCAACTTTAGATCTATCAGTTCAGTTAACGTTCATTGATGGAAATGTTAAAAGATAGGATAATAATAAGTTCCTATACCTTTTTGTCACGGTTGTCAATATTTTATTTACTTTTGTAGTAATGAGGCTTTTAAAAATGGTTAGAGCTTATGTTGTACTGTTTTATTATGTGCCGAATCAAAATAAAGTTTTCTTATTCTTATCTTATCTTATAATTGTAAGTCGGTGAAGTCACGAGTAGGTAAAATACCCCTTTAATTTAAAACGTTTCACTAAACCTAAACATAATGATGATGCACTGTTACATACAGGTCAAAGAGACTTATATCCAAACAGTTGTTACTGCTAGTTACATAATAAAATATTCGTTCACCATTATAAATCATATTGTACAGATCAACGATAAGAGGACAAATAATAATAATAGCCGCCATTAATATTGAAATATGTACATAAATCATGTGTCTGTACACGTAAAAAACACCTTAATGAGGGGACATTACTGTGAGGAATATTGCCAATCAATTCTAATTACCTCCTAAAACAAATAAAATGTTTGAAATAACTGTATAAAAGAAAATTTTGATGTTAGAAATCAATTATAATGGTCCTCAACACAAGTGTAGATAAAGTGTGAGGCTATGATGCATAGATGTATATGGTTGAACAGTTTTAATGATTATACATCAGCTGGGTGTGATATATTAATTAAAGCAATTATGGTTAAAACCCACAAAGAAAATTTATGGTTTAATGTAAAATTATCATAAATATGTTTTTCTGGCACGATCTTTATATTTTTTAAAGTTGAAAATCTAAAGTACAAAACAATGTAGGTACGAGTTACGTATGAGTCACGTGTCCAATAAACGCCTATTTTGACTCTATACTAATTCACTTATAAACATGTGTTAATGTAACTCGCATATTAAAAATTAATATAGCACAAGTTTGAAGATATCAAAGGTGTAACCAGAAGAAGTAAATAATCTCCCTTCTTTTTTACTCGTGTTGCTCAATCTTTAGTTTTATAAGCAGTGTTTCGTACACTATTACATGTTTTTTATGCCCCTTTTCGCTTAAAGCCGTTGTATTTTCTCTCTTTTTTGATGAACGGATTCTGATTACACTTTGGTATCTTAAAATTTTCTTTACGAAATGCTTGAAGATACAGAAGGAGTAATCAGAACTCGTGTGACAAACCCCGTGATAAGAAACCAGTAAGTAACCGATCATGGTGGCGACCGTAAAACGTTCGAAAAGAAGCCTCAAAATTCATCAATAGGAACTCATGATTCAGTTTCTTACTTGTTAGAAGCAACCATTTATCTATCAAGGAAATCATGATATGAACCACAAGCCCTGGAATATCTATACCAGAACAATCAGTAAGAAATAATGATGTAATTTGACATATACAAGATTGAAACTTTTTTCAAATTGTATATATGTATTCTTATCACGAAGTTCTTATCCTTTTGAACGATATAACTGAAATATTGTTGAAAGTGGCGTTAAACACCATAAACAAACTAAACCAGCTTATTCTTTTGTGAAAACATGTAATCATAATAAGATTATTAACTATTTGTTAGTGATGGACGCATTTGTTGTTACAATTATTTCATAATACATAAAAGAGTGGCTCAAGTCACCAACACGCTGATTACTACTTGATAAATAAGAAAACAGACAGTGTTATTAAAATATGTTTTCGTTATTATTTTGAGTTTAGGCACTGGCAGCAGGCTCATTATCCTTTGCCAAAGTCCACGCACATGATTTGGAGACTTTAGAACAGACTGAAAAATCGTTAGAAAAAGAAATATGTCGTGATAATAAAGCACCACCTAAAGGGTCGATACCGAGGTAAGTAGACTTGTCATTGTTTTCCTTCCAACAGAAATATGGGTTACATTCTTAAAACGAATATGATATGTCACAACAATATATTTGTATTGCATGTTATACAGTAAATCAAAGGGACACTACTCATTTAGCAGATTTTTACTATCTTGCTTAGGCACTTTGGTACTCTTCATCCTATATACTTTTAAAAAAAATATTTTTGTTTCAGCCATAAAATGTTTGATTATTAATACATATTGGAAACAAAGTATCACCGAGAGGTATAATAGGTCATGTACTGGTCAATTCTAAATTACAATGTGTACTGCAAAGGTAGAGGGAAGATATATAATTTCTCAAAAATGATATTCTTATTTTGAGATTCGCACATCGTTTTAAAATGACGAGCGAAACCAGATAAAGTAAACATTTTGTTATTTTATACAGAGGCTGACGTATATCAATTTCTCAACATTTTAATAAAATATTATTAAAGGATGCATGAAATATATTCCATCCCTGTGTGTACATTGTCAAACAGATAATAATGTACCACCCCTCTGTATAATAAAACAGTCAATTTAGATGCAAAAGTTCATCATGAATACCATCCTTGAAAGACCTCAACTCCCATCAAATCAAATAATAAAAATGTCGTTACGAGATTTACAATTTTGTTAACATTTCGATGTGGTTATTAGATATATCAATGAATACTTCAGTTAATAAACATCAAATATATCCAAATTAATATGATCTATTTAAATTTATTTTTTGATTTATGTAAATGAGCATGATTTATTTAAATGTGTATGCATGTACTATTATTGTCAATGTTGTAGTACATGTACCTTTAAAGCGGGAGCGTGGGTATAAATAGCTGTGGGCGGAGCAAACCTTCAGATTCTTCATTATTTTGGCCACGGTTATCTCGAGGAGGAAAAATCAATGATACACAGTTTCATAGCTACTTTTGGAGCAAAATATTTGACAGGCATGGTCATTAGTGTTCTTCTCTACAAAACTTTTAGTCTGATTAAAAATAATATTCTTCATTAGTCTAAAAACTACAAAAATCACTTTGAACAAATTTCTGAGGTATGTGACCTTGGTCACGTTGGTCATGTGACAAGTTGGTCAAGTTTCATAAATATGCTGTTCATATCAACGGAGAATTTTACTGATAAGCTCCGCCCACAAATTTTGGCGGTATGTACTACCGCAAATCAATAAATTGATCATTTGAATACATATGGCTAAAGACCAACCCTTACAAGAATGTACTCAGTTAAATGTCCTAAAGAAACCAAAGATTTGCTACATTTGAAGAGAGCATACGAATCATTTCATCACCATAGCGGTTAATTATTTTAGAAAATTGGTATTAACAACTGGTACAGATAAGGGAGTAAGTGATATTAAGATTGTTCAAGAATCTGGAGACACGTTTGCTTTTTTACTTTTGTGAATGAACTATTGTTGTTACTGCTATAGCTTAATACTATATACTAATATATATTTATCAATGTCCCCATTGTCTCCTATAGCTACACTAACAGCATTGGCCGTAAAATTTTCAACTACAAAGAAGCATTGCAAGTTATTATATAGATAGGTGTGAATTATGGGGATTTATCCGTGAAATAAATTCCGGTATTTCACATGTGAAATATCAGTTTTTTCCCGCCGGAACTACTTTTGCAAAACTATAAGTGTGGTGGTTACGTCCCTTGTTGTGCAATGGTGAATACATATGATTGTAAGCTGAAGAAATTCTGCGAAATGTTATTGATGACTTTGGCACATAACCAAGATGATGTCATTGACGTCATATGAAGACTTCCAGTTTGAAACGTAAAGATTATATGCTATTTGGCTTCGTATACGCTTTAATTGTGATTTAATTTAACTAAAATAAGCTTTCAAGGTAAGCATTTTAATTATTTTTGTACATTGTTGTAAATATGAAAAATAGGATTTCACATTTTCAAGATGGCAGATCCTTCCAGCTGAACCCTGTAGTATCATTGCTTGTAGATTCACACGCGTGCAATCAAATATACAAATAAAAAAAATATATATATAAGAAATTTTGAAAGTCTATATAATAAACAGTATAACTAAATCATACATTTTTGAATATCAAAATCTACGATTAGTTATACTATATATATTAACACAGAAGAGTACCTTAAGAACCCCCTGACTTGTGACTGCTCCCACTCTCCTTTTCAATATAACCCATCTGGACATGTAATCACCGGTGATCTGAATATCATTCAACATGAGAGTCTCAGAAAGGTGATTTCGCGTGGTCCTAAATTCAGAGAACATCAACACATCAATTGGAAACATAATTTCAAGATAATTATGGGTGCTGTTGAAGATTATGCCAGATGGTGAATAAAGAGAGAAGTAGATCTTGAGTTAGAGTCCTTGTCAGACTGCGTTAGAACAATCAGGTCTCTAGTACAAGGTCGGATTCGAAAACTCAAATAGTGTTAATAGTCGACCTAAGTCTGTATTTAAAGAACAACAAGCTGTTGAGTGTCTTTTCTCTCTTCATGACAACTATGTTATCGCTCCTACTTTAAACATATTTTATTGTTCAATAATAAACAATTGGATAGGACACAAGTTTCACAACTTAGAAACGTCTTCTCCAATACATACATGAATAAATACAAAATAAACTTATATAATATTATATACATATTTCATAATAAGTAAAGACATGAAAAAAAAAACAAAAACAAAGAAAAACTGAAAATGTTAAGCATCATGCAAATGGATTATCCAAACTAAAGTATACTTAATCGAACACGCCATTATATTTTAATGACACGAACACACCGAACATTCAATTGGGATTTAACTTTCTAATGGATTTATAATTAAAAGTGGGTGCTTAATAAAGGTAGTTAGAATGTGATGATTTAGGGAGGACGCATACTTCTATTGACATTCGGTAAGTGTATTGCTTTATTTTTTAAATTATTGTTAAAAACGAATCGTTAATCCATTTTCATGAGACTGTCTCGAAACTCGTTCATACGATCTTGATCGACAAAGTAAGACGTAAATTCATTATTAACCTGTTACATGTTACAAATAAGACTAATTTACACATACATTATATATATATAATCATGACATAGAAAAGCGACAAGTGTCTTTAATGTATTTTTGTACTGCCACAAATATGGAACAATTTACATCACAGCTATGTGTTTCATTTCCGAATAATAATAAATCAATATTTACCGGAATTCCAATCAAATTCAACTTATTTATTTCAAATAACATAATAATACGGGTTACGGTAAATCTGTTACAGTGTAACAAGTAATGCTCTGCATTTTCATTTAGATATCCACATAAACAGTTAGAATTTACAATTAAATTTGCATGATATAAATCTGCATTTAATGCACTGCATTTATTTCGCATTCTAGAGTGTAATACACTGAGAGAGCNGAGGAAAACGTAGGAAGATTTCTAATAGTACGATCCAAAGAATTCCATGCTTGAATAGTACATGGAAAGTAAGAATTTTGGTAAACAGACAAACGGTTAAAAGGGACATGTATATTGTGACTGTTGCGTAAATTATAATTAACGTTTGCTGCCACTAAAGGCGGAACTAATTCATATAAATAATCGGGTGCTTCCTTATTGACAATTTTGTAAAAAAGTAGTAATTTTTTAACTTCCCTTCTTGTACTTCATGTTTCCCACCCCGTTTTCTTGTATATTGCATCAAAACTAGCATATATAGATAACCCAGTCACTATACGTGCTGCTTCTATTTGAATTTTTTCTAGACGATTACAATTTGTTTGTCCACAATTATCCCAAACTTCTGAGGCATATTCCAAAAGAGGTCGAATGAAAACTAAATATATTTTTTCAAGATAATCCCTTTTTAACCTGTATTTAAGTTTTCTTAATATGTTAAGTTGCTTAGAAGTTCTTTCAATCAGTACATCAATATGTTTTGTCCACTTACAATCACTGCTAAAAATAACACCTAAATGTTTATGCATATGCACAGGAGATAGTGAAATATCATTAAAGTCAAATATTGAATTATTTTCTAAATTCCTAGTACTAAAAATCATAATATCTGTCTTATTGGAATTGAATTTCACAAGCCATCTATATGACCATGCATTTAAATATTCTAAATCTGTACTTATTAAAGTATGTAAATTTTCTTCATTTTGTGCCGTATGACCAATACAAGTGTCATCAGCAAATAGTCTACCAAAACTAGTCATATTGTCTGCTACGTCATTTATAAAAAATAGAAAAAGCAACGGACCCAAGACCGACCCTTGGGGCACACCAGCCTTTAATTCCCCAGTACTTGATATTGCATCTTTAGTAACTACTCGTTGTTTTCGTCTTGAAAGATAACTTTTTAACTTTCTTTTAGAAGATTCCCTTTGATGCCATATTTCTCGAGTTTTAATATAAGCGCTTTTATCCAAACAGTATCAAAGGCTTTACTAATATCTGCAAAGGTTATGCTAGTTACTTGTTTTTTATCCAGTGCAAGTAAGATATTATCATAGAGTTCAATTAACTGATGGGTAGTTGAATATCCTGGCAGAAACCCTGACTGGAATTTATATACAAGTTTATTTATATGCAGATGATTATAAATGTGTTTATAAACAATTTTTTCTAATATTTTGCTAACACATGATAATAAGGAGACTGGACGATAATTTGAGGGTAGAGATGTATCCCCCTTTTTAAACAAAGCAATGACATGTGCAATTTTCCACTGATCTGGAAAAACCAATTCTTGTAACGATCGATTGAATAACATGGACAGTGGTTTTGCTATTTCATTTTTTACAGCTAATAACATTCGGTTACTTATAATATCATGTCCAACAGCCTTATCTACATTCAACGTGGAAATTTTATCTATAACATCTTGTTCACAAATTTCAATATCAGAAAGAACATTTAAGCATCTACAATCAAAATCCGGTAAAATCTTATTTTCATCATTTAAATTTGATATTGAACAAAAATATTTATTTAAAATTTCTGCTTTTTCTAAGGATTCGTATGACAATTTAAAGTCGTTCTGTGGATCTGAAAGAGGAGGAGTCTCATTAGATGAACTTTCATTTTTTATTAACATATTCATGTTTTTCCAGTATAATTTGCCATTGGATGATTTTAATTCATCTAAATTTTCATTTATATTTGCATAAAATTTCTTTTTGGCCTGTTTTTTTAAATCATTTATCTTATTTCGCTGTTGTTTATATTTCGTCTCTGTTAGTACTAATTTCACTCTAAGAAAAGTTTTACGAAAACGATCACGTATTCGTATCTCTCTTCCCAAAGTGGAATCAAACCAAACTTTGTCGTCATTTCTTATAATTACCTCCCTTGTCGGAATGCATATACACTGTACTAACAATTTTCAAAAATATTGACGTAAAATCAGTGACCGCTCCATGAATATCACTTGCACCAGTTATTAAATTGACCCAGTCTGTTTCAGATATTTTTTGTTTCATGAGAAGATAATCTGCTCGCTTATAAACCCAAATTTTACGTTTATAATGTTTATTATTACTGAAACCACAACCTATTGTGACGTATGTTCCATCATGATCGCTAAACTCTCTGTCAATGTGTATTGTGTCACTATCAATAATACTTATCGAGTCGGTGATTAAAATTGGATCAAGTAAAGAATTATTACCTGTACGATTATCAAAATGTGTCGGTTTATTAATAACGTTAACAAAACCATTGATGAAAATAATATCCTTAATATTTGTAGGAATATTAGCCATAAAATTAATGTTCAAATCACCCAAACATGTAATATTACAATTTTCGTCGAGAGCTCTTTTTAGCATAAAATCAAAATACTGCCAATAATATGCAGGTACTTGTCTCACTGACCGGTAATTTATGTTGATCAGTATAGACTGAAATTTAGCTTTAAGTTCAAACCACATACACTCTAGTAAATCTCCGTGTTCTAAATCCTGTCTACGTACAACATTAACAAAACTTTTATAATAAAAAATAATACCACCTCCACTACAGTTCCTGTCCATCCTAATGGGAATCTCAAAACCCGGCAAACTTATGTCAGCATCACTTATACTGTTTTCTAAATGTGTTTCCGTAAAAAATATAATATCAAAATCTTCAATTATATCTATAATATAATTTAATTTATTTCGCAGACTTCGTATATTCGCATGAAAAATAGATAATGTTTTTCGTGAGAAACTGGTGTGCCCTGTGGACCTGGGTTCGATTCAATATCCCCACAGACAATCAATAAACTAAATAATAACAGATAAAATAATATTATATTATAATTAGACTTATATTTCACTGAACTCCATGACATAACATGTCTTAAGTATAACAAAAACATATCAATAAAATCACTCAAACACACCGACACCTTTCCGACTTTTCTTAAAATACTAATTTTATTATAGAACAACCCTATTGTTACCCTGTATGATACAATATCAACCATTATCAAAAGAAAATGTTTTGACAAGGTTTAATAAATAGGGCTGTGAAAATATTTGTATACATGTATAACAGCACGATTTAAAACAAAAACATTTTATATGATCAAGATCGCAGTGAAACAAAAATTGTAAACAAAACAAAAAATATATGTACAAACTCAAGATTATGGCAATGCTTCGTACGATTGTCGTTTTCTTAAGTAAGAGATTTTTTTTAGATTATATATATATCAGACATTAACATTAACATTAGCTGTATCAAGGATTTATATAGTATGACTACTATATAAATCCTTGGCTGTATTATATTATATTTATCATATTTTAAAATGTTATAACAATATTTCGCTTTTGTATATATTTGTTTGTTAAAAATGTACCAACTCTATCAGTGCAAACGTCGTCTGCTCATCAGTGGGACGATATTATGCTTGTCTATTTATAAGATTTATAAACAACACCTGAAATGAAATTGATTGTCAAACGGGTATTTAAAAATATAATCATGAATATGTCGCGGATAAATGATGTGTGAGCTACTGTCATTACAGTGTGTGTAATACACAGAAACTTGATATGTATATATATAGTATTAAATGGAAATAGGAGCACTTGGCTAACAAAATAACCTATTATAAATTGGCGATATGAAAAAAAAATGGAATAAGAAACAAAGATGAAGAAACAATGAACGTTAGTTATTTTACTATATTTTTGTTTTAAATTATATTTAACGGTATATATTTCAATTCATCTAGAAGTTATTGATCGAAAGAAATCACGTGACGAATAAATTATTCTGGGCAAAAATAACAATAACAAAAGCACGTGTAAATGTTTACATAACAAATCAAATACCATTTGAAAGGAACTACAACCTGAACATTAATACAAAACATTTCATTTACAACAAAAGACAAAATATATAAAAAGTATGGTGTCTCTAAAAGTTTAAAAAGTCACTGTTTCGTATTGATTATTTAAATATCAGAGGCCTAAAAGGTAAGATTCAAGAAGTAAACAAACATTTAGAAGAAAAATCTCCCGATGTTTTCTGTTTAGTTGAGACTTTTCTAAAGACCGACAATAAGCAAAGGGACTTACACGCTAAGTACAGGTGGATTGGTAAGTGTCGCAAACTTTCTAAAGATAAAGGGGGAATCGGGATCTGTATTAACGATAAAGTAACGGTCCTTGATGTAAATCTCGTTGGCAGCAAGGACGATGGGTATGAACGTCTGTGGGTTCTGACTCGAATAAATGGTATCAAAACCGCAGTAGGTGTTGCGTATTTTACAAAAGATGAAAAAGACAAACCCCTGACGGATAAATTATTTTATGAACTTTTGGAAAACTGTACGTTTTTCCATTCAAAAGGGTATGAAATTTGCTTCACTGGAGACTTTAATGGTCGTTGTTTGGGCAAATGTGAATTTACGAACAAAACTGTTTCATTCGAAAACAAACAGAGTTATAATGGAGTAAGGTTATTACAGTTCACTGATGCGGCTGATTTAAGCATAGCTAATTCTATGAACTGCTGTGAAGGTTTCTTCACAAGAATCGTTAACGACCAAAAGTCGGCAATAGACTATATATTGCTTTCAAAAATTATGTGCACAAATGTAGACTCTGTCTTTATTGATGAATATGGTAAATATGATCTTCATAGCGATCACGTAATTTTTAGTATTCAAATTAATGATGTCCATATACCCAAAAAGCACAGTAATGTCAGCAATAAATTCTTCTGGAAAATTGATGAAGGTACAAATTGGGATGCATTTCAAAATAACCTGAAAGAATTGTTTGATGAAGAGTGGTATAAAGCTTCAAATGACGTAAACCAGCTCTGGGACGTCTGGAAAAACAAAGTGAATTGTGCTGCTAAATCTGTCATAAAAAAAAACCCCTAGGGTTAAGAATTATAAGAATTTTTGGGACAAAGATTTAGATAGAATGTTAAAATCTAGATGTGAAGCTAATCAGCTACAGCGCCTTCACAATAAACATAGACCACGTGATAGCGAACTTGGCCAAAATATTTCTGACTTATATCGTCAACGTAAAAAACTCTTGCACGATGCAATTAAACGTAAAGAGTCCCATAATAAGATGAATTTTTTTACAGATAAGTGCGTATCCTCTAAAAATAAAAGTAAAAACTTTTGGAATTATCTAAAGGGATCAAGGGACATCTCAAACCCTGAACATATTATTGATCCTTCAAATAAAGAAAAACGAATTGAAGACAACGATGACGTAAGTAAATGTTTTTAGTAGTCACTTTAGTAGGATTGGTAAGGACTCTACTGTAAACCCTGATTTTCGTAAATACATCCTAAATTATGTTGAAGAAAAACAGGTAAGTATAGGAAATGACGAAACGTATCTTCCAGTTGTATTTAACAATGAATCCATTTCTGTCACTCTCAAGTCATTGAAATCTGGTAAAGCTCCAGGTGTTGATGATATACCGAATGATTTTCTAAAATATGGGGGCGATTCAATGGTAAGTTCTCTCACGGAACTTTTTACTGCTATATCAGATATTGAGCTAATACCTGACGATTGGCAAAAAGAATAGTCAAGCCACTGCATAAATCCGGATCTGTATACGACCTAGACAATTATAGAGGTATCACTTTATCCTCTAACGTATATAAACTTTTTTCAAAAACTATAGAAATTTCGGTTTTAGATCATTTAGAGAGTAAGAACATATTGGGTGAGAACCAAGGAGCCTTTCGAAAGTCTCGTCGATTAGAAGACCATCTTTTTACGTTACAAGGCATTTCTTCCTTGTATAAATCCTCGAAAAAAAACTCTATATTTGGCCTTTTTAGACCTTTCTAAGGCCTTCGATCGAGTTTGGAGGGAAGGTCTGTTCGCGTTGTTATGGGAAAGTGGTATTCAAGGGAAAAGTTGGAGACTCATTACAGAAATATATAGAAATGTTGAAAATAAAGTAGTTTTTGGAGATTTTGAATCTGACTGGTTCGAACAAGAATACGGACTTAAACAAGGTTGTGTTTTATTTCCTTCTCTTTTTTCGGTACTAATGAACGATTTAGTTAATATGCTTCGCCAAAGTAATATTGGCATAGATATCACTTCCCAGCTTATAAATTGTCTGCTTTTCGCAGATGATGTAGTTCTTATGGCAAACTCTCAGGACGAATTACAAAAATTATTACAAATAGCACACAATTTTGCATGTAAGTGGAACCTAAGATTTAACTCAAAGAAATCTAAAGTCATGGTTATAGGTAAAAACTTGAACAAAAACAGTAACTGGGTGTTGGGTAATGAGAATATTGACGAAGTAAACGAATACAAGTATCTAGGCCATTTTATCAACAGATCAATGAAGTCAAACTATCATATTAATACCTACCTGAAAAGTAAGTCAGAAAATCAGATGAACTACCTAATACGAATATTGGGAGAACATGGGGATTTTAACCGTGTAAATTTTGGGGAGGCACTCTGGAAAAATGTCATTAGACCATCACTGACGCATGCGTGTGCTGTATGGATGCCATTATCATCTTCTTCAAAAAATGCTCTTGAAAGCTGGCAATATCGTGCAGCGAAAATAGTATTACGTACCAAAATGAATATCCCTAGGTCAGCTCTACTCCTAGAATTAGGGTGGGAACCTATTACCGCGTTCATTGACCGATCGAAAGTGTCGTACTTTAAAAGACTATTCGAACTTCCTGATAGTAGACTTTGTAAACAGGTTTATAATAAAATGATTATGCTAAATGATACGTTTTGGAACTATGTAAGCGAAATACAATCTATATGTATGGGTTCTGACCCCACCAACCAAAATTTCAGCCGTAAGTATGGCTCTATTACTAGAGATAGACTCCTTTTGGACGTAACTAATAAGAGTAGCTTAGATCTCTACCAGTACTTCTATATAAAGCAAGGTAAACAAGTTTATCTAGATAGCCTAAACGATTTTAAAGCATCTAGATTAAAATTACTTGCGAGAACAAAAACTATACCTCTACAAAAATATTTGAGTAGAATGAATCTCGCTGGGGAAATGACTTGCCCCTTATGTAAAACGGACACGTATGAAGATCTAGAACATTTTCTGTTACATTGCCCTACCTTTTCGTCTATCCGTCACGAGTTCTTTAAAGTTTTTGATAGTTTCGTTGAAAATCAGAAATATGGTCTTAAGTTTATGGAGCTGTCGTCTAGTGCCAAACTTCAGTTTTTAATTGGTGATATTGGTTATGCTTTTAGCAATGAATTTGGAATATTTTATGATGTTCATGGAAAAATGTTTCTGAATGAATGTTTTAAGCTTAGATCTGAAATATTAAATGACTTATCTTAATCATGTTTTATTCTAACATTGTTCTTTAATGTCTTATGTAGTTTGTTGTTGTCTTATGCATTTTAAGATATGAACTTTCTTTTATGTATAATTATCATTTTATTGTATATAATTCGTATTTATTAACTATTGAGACGCACCACTGCTTCTATCCTGGTGGTTGGCGCCCCCGTTGTAAAGGGGTAGCTTCTAAATAAAATATATATATATATATAATCCTCTTCATTGCTCATGCGGACAAAGTTTCCAACAATATCGTGTTTGTATGTAAATCATATTATTACGAATGCCTAATGAAGGAATTAGGCATAAATAACAACACCTCTGGTAATACCAAATGCAAACAAACTTCGTTCGACAAAGATGAAATCCTAGCTGACCACAGATCCTTCATGACCTCTTTAAACATTGATAAAGAGTCTGAGGATTTACCCTATTTGTATTGGATACTTAAACTCCATAAGACACCATACAAAGAAAGGTACATAGCGGGATCATCAACTTGTTCGACGAAAGAATTGTCTATTCACCTAACAAAGATTATGTCTGCAGTAAAAGAGGGACAACAGAAATATTGTGAAACTGTTTACTCTCGTAGTGGCATAAATCACATGTGGATTTTGAAAAACTCTAAAGATCGTTTGGATAACCTTGAATCAAGATCTTTCTTTCAGGTATCCTCCATCAAAACATTTGATTTTTCAATTCTATATACCACCCTACCGCATGGCAAATAAAAAACCCGCTTAAAAGAAATAATTCATATAGCTTTCAATCATAGAAACGATGACTCAAAAGTTGTTGTGTTATGCTCAATTCCACATATTTTTCAAACAAAATTCAAAAAGGTAAAACATGCTACTCCGAGAAACAAGTGGTCAGTATGCTGGAGTTCCTCATCGATTACATGTTTGTCTCCTTTGGAGGGACACTGTTTCAGCAGGTCGTCGGCATACCAATGGGTATGAATTGTGCCGCTTTTCTAGCCGATTTATTTCTATACTCATATGAGTCGGAGTTTCTTCAAAAGCTTTGTAAAATATAAGAAGATTCATGAAGCTAGAGCCTTTAATTTCACATACAGGTAAATTGATGACGTTTTATCTATCAACAATTCTAGATTTGCAGAATTTCTTCTATTGATATATCCTTAAGAGCTGGAAATTAAAGAGACCACAGATACAGCTTCGTCCGCATCATTTTTGGACTTGTACCTCGAATTTGACGACAGTGGTCAACTCAGTACTAAATTTTATCATAAACGGGACGACTTCAATTTTAAAATCATAAATTTTCCAAATATGTGCAGCAATATACCAGATTCTCCTGCATATGGTATTTACATCTAGCAATTGATTCGCTATGCAAGGGCCAGTAGCGAATATTCTGATTTATTGAAACATCATCTTTATCTGAGAAACGGCTACTGGACAAGGGCTATGCAAAGATTCGCCTTATTCCATCAAAAAAGTTTATATTCCGATACCAAGATCTTGTCGAAATATATTCTGTCTCTGAAAAAGTGAAAATGTATAAAGATTAGGAAGTCAACAACAATGTCAGAGAAATTTTTTGTCAATGTGTGACGTAAGAGTGTTTTTGACATTTACATTTGTAGTTAAAATACTTCAGGGGATTCGTGGTTGTTGATGGAGATGGTTCACGATAGATGTTCCACCCTCCTCACTGAATTTAGTACTGCGTTGACTACTATTTTACCTATGTTGTTCCAGTATTGTTATAAATGTTGTTATAAAAGGTATAGGTAAAGGTAAAATATATTTAGGTTTAAAAATTTCATCAACATCATACACAAGTGTTTAAAAATTTCTCGTTAAGTTAAAAATAAAACATAAAACTGCCATCTTTAACTGAAACTTCAATCCACCAATTGTAGCTGCTGAGAACTTTCTCACCAAGGATAGCCCATGAAAGCCATTCAGCTTATTTCCAATGGGGTCCTTTATAAGTATCAGCTTAAAATTCAAGTGGACATTAAAAGATCAACATGAGCGGGTAGAGGGATTACTTAATTTTAAAATAAGTACATTATCTATGAAAATATATATGTATATATAATTGTCATTATTATGATATGATACGTCTTTCCCGTTCTTCACTGGTATGTATCAGGTGACACTTCACTTCTTTTTTAAATCTTTGCAAATCATTGATGGATTTGATCGAATCGGGTAGAGAATTCCAATCATGGATTCCATTGTAGTAAAATGTTGTTGATTCGATGCTTTTAATTTTTGGTGTAACATAATTAATCTGA
>MJUT01063913.1:37524-51782 GCA_002080005.1 Gigantidas platifrons
GAGGGTTGTACATTAACCGTGTCGACCCAATAGTATGTCGGAGGGTTGTACGTTCAACATGTCCATCCAATATTATGTCAGAGTGTAGTTCATTAACCGTGTCGACCCAATAGTATGTCGGAGGGGTGTACGTTCAACATGTCCATCCAATATTATGTCAGAGGGTTGTACACTATCCGTGTCGACCCAATAGTATGTCGGAGGGTTGTACGTTCAACATGTCCATCCAATATTATGTCAGAGGGTTGTACACTATCCGTGTCGACCCAATAGTATGTCGGAGGGTTGTACGCTTAACATGTCCATCCAATATTATGTCAGAGGGTTGTACATTAACCGTGTCGACCCAATATTATGTCAGAGGGTTGTACATTAACCGTGTCGACCCCATATTATGTTAGATGGCGTGCACTAAAGGTATACATCCAATATTATATATACAGTCCGACAAACTGACTTGTTTCAATAATATCTTTTCTAATAATGAACTTATTTCAATATCGGATTATATATTATATTTATCTGATCATATGTCAGTCATATCTTGAATATGTGTACTTGTCCGTCGGTTACGGAAAAACTGACATGTAAAAACATTACACAGAAAGATGCCGGATGACAATGGCGACAGCTAACTCAAAGTGATGACAACATAGTGGTTTATGTCACTTCAATTTAGATATTATTTGTTTTATTTAACAGATTGCGTCATCACGGTGAAAGGCTTCTTCACAGCAAGTATGTTCTGTTGGTTGTTGTGATTTTGAATGTTATTGATTGTATCTTAGTGATGGGAGAACTTATTTTGGACATCCATTATATCGTAGGTATGTAGAAATAGATATTATGTACATTATAAATATGGAAAAAAATAGCCATGAGAGAATGCACTACAAAATATTTTAACCCGGTATCTTTCCAGTCTATTGGGTTCGATAGTTTTGCTGAATATTAGTACTATAGACGACTGGTTTTTTTTCTAGCCAAAGTATCAGCGGATGTCATGGTCCAGCCCGCGTGAAACTCCATATACTTATGGTTTGTAAGGTCGTAATTTCATTTGAGATCTACGAAATCGTTGGCTGATAGTTTCCCTTCCCCATCAAACTACCACAATAAAGCCCACGATATAACTAATAGAATGTTTAATAAATCATCATCCATGTTACTAATCTCATATTACCTGTTTTAAATCAAAGAAAATCATATATCTTTTAAACACAAAATTTGCAAACGTTCAACCCAAAGGCTTAACTGGATGTAAATCTGATTGATGTGTATATTTATATCAGTAAAGTTGATACGGGAACACAGTTTCAGTGTAATTCAAAGCTAACTAATCTGATTGTACAGACGGAAGAAGCAAGAGAAATCAGAACATACTACTGACATACGACATGTTACTTTCAAATCTTATAAGATAACGTTATATCGAGTACACCTCTCTATGAGTGATAAGTGACACTGTAGTGTTTTAGTGATTTAGACACGGATTTCAGTTAGATATAGCTACTATATGACGCCGATCATATCTATTAAAGTATCGTTTATGATTATATTATTGACGAATTAATTATTCATATTCTAATATGTTGTAGATATTTTGGAAAAGTCAGAGGCACTATCTGATAATTTTATGTCTAAAATGGAATCTAAATACCCAGTGGAGATGAATACAGTCAATGACATTTCACAACTTTATGACAACATTCTTCATTCCACTATTCACTGGAACACAACTATTGACAGTCCCGTGTCCGTCGCTATCAACACTTCATTATTGACCTATAGCAACGATATGAATACATATCACCATCGTGACAAACGGGAGGCATCAACCAATGAAGTATCATATGACAGGAAACACCACATGGAACATAGTGCTATAGAGGATATTGCCCATGGATTCCATAAAGCTAGTATTACTATACTGGCCATCCTTGTAGTAGAGGTATATAGAAAATAGTATTTCCTCATTGTAAAACCCTTGTCTTATAACAAAATACAACACATAAGATTAAAGATTAAGAAACACGAACCTCACAAGAAAATGGACGTGAACTCCGGAGAGGTAGTCATGACAAACATGTATTTACTATATATCCGGATAAATCAATAAGACCGTGAAAAGTAAAAAGCACTAATCCGGCTTACGTTTTGCTGTAGACACCTGTCTTTCTGTTCTTCAATGTTTATTTTTTTTAGCAACAATCATTACTAATGTATTGAGAACAGTTAAAGTAAAATATAACTTGTCTGATTTTTTACCATCAGCATTTGTGTCAAATTTTATCCATATTTCAGACTGGATGCAAAATGTTTTGTTTCGGCAAGCATATATTGGAAAATAAACTGGAGGTAAATATTGCTTAATTGTAATCCATTTTCAGTACACCATTGATGAATGACAAAAGGAAGTCAAATTAGTGACGGGAAGGTCCATACAATACATGCAACATCATTATATAAAAATTGATTATCGAATTACGACAATCTACGTACTAGTAAGCTAGTTAAATGCTTACTTTAAACGGGGACAATAAAAATGGACAATCCAGAAAACAACTGGCAACATATGGGACACAAGACGAAGACAAGTTAAACAAAAACACAACACAATACGCAAAAAAACCTCAAACATGATTCCTCCTACAAACAAGTGAAGGTAAAGACGAACCGAACATCATTTTTCTGCTGAAATCGTAACGAACATCCCAACACGGAACTCAGAACATAAAGACACATATTAGGACAATGCAAAAAATTTACTAAAAAGATGAGCATAACTGACCCCATCTAAAACGGAGGGGGAGTCAACTCGCGAATGGTATAAAGGGGAATCAGTTCCTGCTTCTTATAAGTATTATAATACCATACTGGTCATATTTGAAATAAACAGAGTATACCTAATGCAATACAGACGGCAAGAGGTGGTAATGGCGATTACATTGTAGTTTCAGGTTGACCATCATTTCCTTATTATGTTTTCCGTTAGTCGTGTATACTATCTAATGTCTATATAATAGTTCTGTTCTGTTTTGAAGAACTAGTACATATTATGAATATGACAATGTTTGCGTCACAGAATAAAATAAATATAATAAGCATAATGTTTATGATTCAGTGTTCTTGCTCACCAAGTTACTCACGCATGGAAAACGAATGATTGTACCATTTCATTATGAGGGGAGGTTGAGCCCAGTGTAACCTGCCTAAACCGAACCCTGAATAAACCGAAATCCTGTGTAAACTGAACATAAGATTTAGTCCTAATATTGTACATTTTAGTGAATTTAACTTGTCTAAACCGAACACATGTCTATTCCGAACAACAGTTTTAGTCCGAAAGGGGTTCGGCTTAGACATGTTTCACTGTAATTTAATTCATCACATATTATTGAAGTGTCTATATAAAGCCAGGAGAGTCAGCAGTTATTGATACGCCTGTTAGGAGTATTGATTTTGTCTGTTTATACGAGTTTCTGATTGGATATTGGAATTGCTCTGACGGACAGGTATTTATTTGGTTTCCCCTTTATTACTGCACGTCACTGTCATGCCATTCCTGGAATAAATCATGTTATTGATTATTAATTTGAATTCAATAACAAATATGTTTTTGCAAATTTTATATATCTGAGTAACAGTTTTTAATTTGTTTTATTATTTGTAGGTATTTGACTGTTTTATTGTATTTGCCTCCTTTATACTGGACCTTGTCTTCATTAAAGGAATTACTGTTTATTCCATACAAAAATTTGTCTTTATTCTTGCGTTCCTGGTGCCCTGGAGAGTACTCAGAGTTGTAAACAGTAGGTTCATATATTGAATAAGTAAAATATTATAAGGCATAACAGTAAAAGCAATAAATAATGAAATTGTGAACATCCATAAAACGAACCACATCGGTGGTGTAATGGTAGGTGTGCCCTACAAAGTTGTTTGTTAGATCACAGATCGGGGAGCCACATCGGTGTTGTAATGGTAGGTTTGTTCTACAAAGTTGTTTGTTAGATCACAGATCGGGGAGCCACATCGGTGTTGTAATGGTAGGTGTGCTCTACAAAGTTGTTTGTTAGATCACAGATCGGGGAGCCACATCGGTGTTGTAATGGTAGGTTTGTTCTACAAAGTTGTTTGTTAGATCACAGATCGGGTAAAGCCAAAGACTATCAAATCTATAATGGCTCCTTCTCCGATAAACACGCATCACTAAGGAGTAACTGAATACACTGATTTACTCGGAATCAGGGCTATGCGTCCACGTGGTGCGACACGTTTACCTATGCGGGCTGAGACCTGTTTCAGTAAGTTAAATTGCAGCACTATAACATTCCAACTTATCGTGCTGGTCTAGCACAAATCAGACACCATCATTATCATCGAAATGTCACTTGTTATCTCCATGATATCGCTCGCAAAATTGTTTATTTGACATTAAGCAGAAATCACTCACTAACTTCCTAAACAAATACCAACTGAATTGCATAAACGGAAGATAATGCTAACCGACAATAAAAGATGCACAAAAAAGAATATCCAAAGCATCTTACAAAAGCAATTGATTCTTTTTTCAAGTTAATTCAAAGGATATATGTATACACGGCACAATCTGGAAAACTTAATTGTAAAGAGGGATTATGTTTGAACATCGAAAATATCATTTAAGAATAGAAAAATATTTTGGAATCGTATTGTGATTATTTTGTTTGATGCAGGAACGAATGTTGCATCACTTGGGTTTATTTTTCTCGTGGAGTGCGTTCAGGATCGTAGAATCTTCGAACATATTCGTTGATGTTTTAAGTTATACGCGTATCTTTGATTCATATGTTCATAGATATATTAAGATGAATTACGCGTTCGGCTATGACAGTTGTTGTTTTTGCAATTTAGTCACATACGTTTACAGGAAATATAAATGTTGTCTGTTGTTTGACAAAACAAAGTAAATCGCATGAAAAATTATATATATTCAAAGACAGCGAATACAATTTCAAACCAGCAAAAGATAAAAGTCAAAAGGACAAACAATAACCTACAAAACACTGACAATTAAAGACTGATCAACACGAACCCTATCAAAAAGGGATGGTTGAATGTAAGTGCTCCGGAATGGTAAGCAGTTCCTGCTCCACTTGTGGAACTCGTCGTGTTACTTTATGAAGATGCAACAATTCGAATCCCATTACAAACTTGGACCATCTTCTCTTTACGTTTTCGGTCTATATTAAACACCAAAATAATTTCTTGTAAATACAACACAAATTATATTACATAGTAAACTCAATATACATTTTTGCTTATTTTTAGGTTTGATAGTAGCAATCATTGACCATGAACACTTCAGAATGAAATTACTATATAAACAGAAGAAACAAATATCAATTCAGGTCAAAGAGGTCAAGAAGGAGATCAAGTTATACAAGGTACGTAATGGGTTAGGGTTATGGTGTTTAACGCCACTTTCAACAATATTTCCGTTATACCGTGGCAGTTAGTTTTGTTGGTGGAGGAAATCAGAGTGCTCTGAGAAAACCATCGACCTGTCGCAAGTCACTGACACAATGGTGTAATGTACTAGAATATCGGATTATCACCACAGGTTGTAGCCGGAGATGATTACTCCGTCATTGTAGCTGGCCTTTGTCTTAATTCCAGGTTCATCTTCCATCATCCATCATTGTTTTGTCCTATTGATGCATTTCCGTGTTGTAATTGTAATACATGTTTATAGATTGTTTTGTTCTCTTGCTTTGCCTGTCTGGTTTACAATTTTCAGACATGCTTATGCATTTTTAAATGATGGATCCGATTCTAATGTCAGCAAAACGCCGATTCACAGTTAATTTTATAAATTGAAATGGAAATATTGACTTTTACAAAGGGGTGAGATAAAATTGTCAAGGGAGGAAAAGAAATACATGTTCGCCGAGGAGGGAAGTGGGAAATATTTAAATTTTAGAGAAAACCGAAGGGTAATCGCGAATGGACAATCCAGAAATACTGACAGCATTGGGTACACAAAGACACATGACGTAGACAAACACAGCAAAGAACACGACACAAAGACACATGACGTAGACAAACACAGCAAAGAACACAACACAAAGACACATGACGTAGACAAACACAGCAAAGAACATAACACAAAGACACATGACGTAGACAAACACAGCAAAGAACACAACACAAAGACACATGACGTAGACAAACACAGCAAAGAACACAACACAAAGACACATGACGTAGACAAACACAACAAAGAACACAAAACAAAACATAAAACGTTAATCAATACGGACCCCACCAAAAACCGAGGATGAACCCAGATGCTCGCGAATGAATTGCGAGTAGACATATTATAATATGATATACGTAATATACCATGGTTAAAGGGTAATGTATCCTTCCGGAGTTCAGTCCCAGTTTTAGTGGGGTTCATGTTACTCAATCTTTTTTTTATAATAAAATTAACTAAATTTTATCACTTTCAGAAAAGTCTCCAATGCCTTGAACAACTATGCATATCATCCGGGATAACAGAATTGAAAATAAGAAGTTGCACAGGTTTGTTTTGTTTTAGAATATAACTGATAAGTCTTATTCTAATTATGGATATTGTTCCTAGGATACATGTATCATATTATTATGCTTTACCAGTAAAGTGACTGATTATGACGATGATTGTTAGGGGTATCAACTGATTTTGTCTGTTTATATACTTATGAGTTTTAACTTTCCCTTTGGAAGATTGTTCGGAATTCGGTAATTTTGTTATTACCTTTATTTATGCGTCTGTTTATACAATTTTACGTTTAAATTTTGGAACTGTTCCGACAATGTGTTTTTTCCCCACATTTTAGTACTATATTAACAGACTATAATAACAGACTACATATAAGATATAACTACATTATTACTCTACTGCATCTCGGTCAATGTCCACCAGTTACTAATTATTTTCACGTCACACTGCACGTAACGCTAATAATTGTAAGGAACTAACTGGATATTCTCCTTTTGTGACTTGGTGCAGCATAATAACATCATTATGTTCTGCATATAACATTGATATCCATAATCATAAAATTTCCAAAGAATTATTTCCTTCAGTCATTCTGGCTTTGTGAAATAATTACTTCTCAGTGAAATAATTATAGGTATTAACTTTTTAAGAAGATATCAATTGCATTCAATTACCAACAAGGCTGTTCATAAAGTCACATGAACTCTGTAATAGTTAATATAGGGAAATCGAACATCATTTAGATGTGATATATACAATAAATGAAGCGTACATGTACTTAGAGCCCGGAAGCGATCGTCGTGGTCGTGATCGGATGATAATTGGATTTACAACTACCTATGCAATCAGTGCCTAATACCATTAACGTTGTGGGTTTTAATCCCGTTAATGGCGAGTGTACTCAATACAACATTATGTGATAAAGTTTGTCGGTGGTTTTCTCCCAGTACTCCAGTTGCCCCCACTAATAAAACTGACCGCCACGATATAACTGAAATATTGTTGAAAGTGGCGTTAAACACCATAACCTAACATAACCTAACCTATAACCAGGTTACTAATAATTTGATCTTAATTGTTACATTATCCTTAATGTGTTTCACCAACATTCTTGATATTTACTAAGAAATGTCGCAAATTGAGAATCCACAATTTAAAAAACAGTAATTATGACATACGCACCGGTCACATTAAAATGACCATACTTAATTGTTGAGGATATCTGTCATGAATTAGAAAAAAAAACATGCAAGTATAAATTGTCTGGGATACAAATTAAGCAAGATGTTGGGTTAACAAAAAGAAAAGAAAAAAGCGGCACGTCAATAATACACGAGCACATAAAAACAGGAGCAACATTGCTTGACATAGAAATTTATTAAGTTTACAATCTCCGTAGAACTGAAAGATTGATGAAAGGGAGACAACTAGATACATTTAAAATCATTATTTGTTTTTAAGTCGCTACTGTATAACTTTGCTAGCTATATATACAATACTTGTGCACTGTCGAAGAATACAGGTAATATGTGTATGAGGCTTAGAAACGGGGGAAAAGGCGAGGCTTCGCCGAATCTTTTCCCACGTTTAGCGCCAAATACACATATTTACCTATATGCTTCGACAGTGCACATGTATTGTATTTATCCTGCAATTTTAAATCGTAAATAAACGTTTACTGGACGATGATAAAAGTATTTGAAATAATTTTGTGTATGTATTTGAAAACAATATCCCCCAATGTGCCCCGATGAGTTTGCCAATATAAAACTTTATTCTATTTATAACTGACCAATATCAAAAACAATATTGGGCAGGCTATATTGGTCGGTAAATGCTGTTATTGCAGGATAAAAAAAATTATTCTATTTATAACTGACCAATATCAAAAAAATATTGAGCATGTTATATTGGTCGGTAAATCCTGTCATTGCAGGATAAATGTATATATTTGGCAAACTCATCGGGGCACATTAGGGGAAATTGTTTTCAAATACATACACAAAATTATTTCAAATACTTTTATCATCGTCCAGTAAACGTTTATTTACGATTTAAAATTGCAGGATAAATACAATACATGTGCACTGTCGAAGCATATAGGTAACTATGTGTATTCGGCGCGAAACGTGGGAAAACAGTGCACAAGTATTGTATATGTATAATCTGTGATATTTATATTTAAATGGAATAATGCTTACTCTTTTAATATTAATTGATTTGTTTTCTTTCCTTTTAGTTGATCTTAAAAATAGAAAGAAGAAACCTTTAGTTCCTTGTGGATCTGTGTCTAATATTCTTTCTGTGGAGTCTGAGGAAATGGTACCAATGGTTAGTGAGGATGAAAACAAGAATGCACATGTCACGTTTTCGTTTGACTCTGTTACAGACCAAAGTAACAATGAGGACATATAATAACCATGTATTATAATGTATGTGCTGTATGCATATGTACTGGAAATACGAACGTCAGATGATATACGTCTATAAATAGATTTCATGTGCCATTAACGTCAGATGATATACGTCTGATGAATAGATTTCATGTGTCATTAACGTCAGATGATATACGTCTGATGAATAGATTTCATGTGCCATTAACGTCAGATGATATACGTCTGATGAATAGATTTCATGTGTCATTAACGTCAGATGATATACGTCTGATAAATAGATTTCATGTGTCATTAACGTCAAATGATATACGTCTGATAAATAGATTTCATGTGGCATTCTCATTTTACAAATTGTCATTTTTGTTTATATAATATTATGTAATTAAATAGAAAACAAGACAAAACATTCCAAATTGTCAAGACATTTCGAAAGATATAATAGGATTTTTTTTTAAATAAAGAGAAAAAAATCCCGATACCTCTAACACGCACATGACCTCTCACTTCTCTTTCCTGACTTGTCAGAGGCACTTATGATAGGAGTGATAGCAGTTTACTCACATGGGGAACACACTTGAATGATCGCATCAATTCACTAAGAGGGGAGGTTTGCTACACAAAAACTAGTTTACCCACCAATTTGTATTGATGTATATGTGTGTAAGAGGTATCAATTGTGGCTCTGCTTCTATGGGTTTTTTTCTCTCGATTAAATGGAGGAACATGAATAGCAAGGAATGCACTCAGGTGATACGGAAAGTTAAGTAGTGGCGGTGATACGGAAAGTTAAGTAGTGGCAGTGATACGGAAAGTTAAGTAGTGGCGGTGATACGGAAAGTTAAGTAGTGGCGGTGATACGGAAAGTTAAGTAGTTAAGTAGTAGCGGTGATACGGAAAGTTAAGTAGTGGCGGTGATACGGAAAGTTAAGTAGTGGCGGTGATACGGAAAGTTAAGTAGTGGCCAAAAGTAAAAGGACAAAAGGACAAACAACGATTTTCAAGACATGACACAGAACATTAAAGATCGAGCAAAGCAAACCCCGCTAAAAGTGGAGGTGAACTCGTGTGTTACGATGGGTAAGTAGTTCCTACTTCACACGTGGCACTTGTCGTGTTACTCCTGCTACAAACCCGTTGATAAGTCATGAATCGGGAAACAACTGGATTATGATCAGTTGTGAACATGTACATCCCGTAACAGTTACTAGTCATGGTGGCCACTGTACCTGATAATATAATTCATGTATTTACATTGGTTAATTTTCTCTAAGACATATGAATATTCAGAAACGGTTGTTTTTCTCGTGTTTTTAACATCTAATAGGACACATATGATCAGCCCTGTACAAACCTTTTTGATAAAAAGAAAGATGTAATATTGCCAACAGTATTCTTTCGTACCTTAACAGTAATATACAAACTATTATCATTGATGAAAAATATATGAAATAACTCTTTATTCCCTGTCTTTATTCTAGAGTCTGTAAATCAATTTGTTTTCCTTGCTTTGAGGTAATGCCACTGCATTTGTTTGGTAATTGTAAGGAATTTACCGAAAATCAATAGAACGCATTTAATTGCGTTGCATTAACATTTACGAATCAGCTTGAAGATACAAAAGGATAATCAGAAACTGTAAATGGAAGAAGAACAGACAATGCAATGGTCAAAAGAAAACGGACAAAGGGACAAACAATGACCTGAAAATTTTACACAGAAAAATAAAAATCGAGCAACACGAACCCCACTAAGATCATAGTATATTACCAAACTTCATTTTCTGACGTGAGACTTCACATTTCATGCTCAACTTCCTGATATCACCAATTCATAAGAATCGCAAAGAATGACAGTGAGGAAAATAGGTATGAGTGACCGTTCATGTCATTGGCGCGATAATATACGCGTATAATATTATATACGCATATATTATCAACATATACGCGTATATTGTTGCTATATACGCGTCTATTGTTGCTATATACGCGTATATATACGCGTATATACCCAAAAATTCATTTAAGGTATTAACGTGTATATTAACGTGTATATAACAACAACATTCGCGTATATAACAGCAATATACGCGTATATGTTGATAATATACGCGTATATAATATTATACGCGTGTATTATCGCGCCAATGACATGAACGGCCACTCATAAATAGGTTCCACGATGACATGCTTCAATATTCTCCTCATACGCCATCAGTCCATTTACCGCTCTAATAACGTCTGAATTAAAGCAGGTTTCACCATGCAAAACTTTAGTAATATCTTCACGACAATAGATTAAATAATTCAACACCTCAATATAACCTCTTCATATAATTAGTATTAATTAACCACGAGATGATGTGCCTTACAGTGAATATAAAGGAAAAGTTATTTGAAACGTCGGAAAGTTCAAAATGTAAAATAAAAACGGCTTTTATTGATGCCCTTCATCTCACCGTTACAGTGAAATCATAAGGTATAATTCATAAATATTCCCAAGCATCTTCAACATGTTAAAAGATATTCAAATTTATATTAGAAAACGACAATAAACTAATGTATGTCAATGTAGTGAACCAAAGTTAATGTTCAGATGAACACAAAATATCAATTTGAGAGAAAAGTACAAAATTCACATTAGAAGCAGCATAGCAAAAGATAGGCCAACATAGAATTACATAAAACACCGGAAGTGAGACCAGCATTTGCAAAGGTCAGCATATTTTTCTCCATGCATGACAATCATTGTATATATGGACAATCCGAATATCATGTCTGGCAAAAACTTGTAGGAGACATTACAATGCAATGTGCGCAAATCAAGAAAGCTTTAAAATGTCAAAGGGTTCAGAAGATTTATCAAAGAAACGCGGAAGTGTTTAACAATATGTTATCATATACATGTAAGTTATTTTCCTAAGCCATGTGAGAGTTTCTTCTTGTCCTTAAGATATTTGAATGTCAATATAGATTAATATTCATACTACACTTATCTATACCTCCCTCTATGTAAAACAATAAATATTGAGGGATGTTAAAGTAGAATGTGTTTTAAGTGAAGTATTATAATAATCAATCACTTTCAATAAATGTTCTTAGCATAGTAACCATCAAAACTACCAACGCACTGCCACTTCAAACAATATATACGGTAATGAAGCTGTCATTACATAGCATATATTGTAGGTTTTGGTTAGTAGCTCTCATATTTATACATTTGGTTATAAAGTTTAAATGTGAGAAAATTAGCTATATTATAATGACTTAGGACATTTTCTAATACGTAGTAATGTTTACTTTTTTCACCTCCAGTTTTTAGTGAGGTTCGCGTTGTTCGATCTCTAGTTTTCTGTGCAATGTTCTGTGTATCATTGTTTGTCCTTTTGTCCTTTTTCATTTGGTCATTGTATTGTCTGTCCTTCTTCCATTCGCGGCCTCTGACCTTGCTGTTTATACAGGAAGCAACAAAATGAAATAGCAAACAGTACAACACAGTTCCAATATCTAAATCATCACAATAAAGACACGACGGGTGCCACTAGTGGAGCAGGAACTGCTTACCCTTCCGGAACACCAGAGTTTACCTCCGGTTTTTATTGAAATTCGTGTCACTCGATCCTTAGTTTATATGTAAGTTTTGTAGATCGTTGTTTGTCCTTTTGTCCTTTTTATTTTGGCAATTGTGTTGTCTGTTCTTCTTCGATTTACGGCTTCTGGTTACCTCTTTGGTATCTTTTGGCCATTGTTTTGTCTGTTCTTCGATTTACGGATTCTGATTACCTCTTTGATATCTTTTGACCATTGTGTTGTCTGTTCTTCTTCGATTTACGGATTCTGATTAAACCTTTGGTATCTTTTGGCCATTGTTTTGTCTGTTCTTCGATTTACGGCTTCTGGTTACCTCTTTGGTATCTTTTGGCCATTGTTTTGTCTGTTCTTCGATTTACGGATTCTGATTACCTCTTTGGTATCTTTTGGCCATTGTGTTGTCTGTTCCTCTTCGATTTACGGATTCTGATTACCTCTTTGGTGTCTATTGGCCATTGTGTTGTCTGGTCTTCTTCGATTTACGGATTCTGATTACCTCTTTGGTATCTTTTGGCCATTGTGTTTTCTGTTCTTCGATTTACGGATTCTGATTATCTCTTTGATATCTTTTGACCATTGTGTTGTCTGTTCTTCTTCGATTTACGGATTCTGATTACCTCTTTGGTATCTTTTGGCCATTGTTTTGTCTGTTCTTCGATTTACGGATTCTGATTACCTCTTTGGTATCTTTTGGCCATTGTGTTGTCTGTTCTTCTTCAATTTACGGATTCTGATTACCTCTTTGGTATCTTTTGGCCATTGTGTTTTCTGTTCTTCGATTTATGAATTCTGATTACCTCTTTGGTATCTTTTGGCCATTGTGTTTTCTGTTCTTTGATTTACGGATTCTGATTGCCCCTTTGGTAACCTCAAACTCCTCTTAAAAATCGTAGAAGGAGGCAAAAAGAAGTAAACAAAAACCAATGATAATATAATCTAACAAAGGATCAATTAAATGTCTTTGTCTGTAAAACGCTAAAATTATTTTGAAGACATGATCAGTGATCTGTTAAATAAGATATAAGTATAGATTTACGACTTTGATTAACAGTACATAGTAATTCATATTAAACCCACCATGCCATTCTTATAATGTAGATACCTGTATACCCAGGTAATATTCGTTTTTAGTTATATAAAACAATTAAATTACATGTCATAACAATAATATATATTTTTTTAATTAACTTGAGTTAGCTATAATTAGGCCTATTATTTGATCAAGAGAAAACAATATTACACACTATTTCATGATAACAAGGAGCCTTGTTTATTAATCCATTGTTAAAACCAGAAAGTTGATTCCCCACTTGGCTGTTTACCAACTTTATTTACCATGTATTCCTGCTCTATCAGGTTAGTAATTTATTATTTCAACAATTTATGACAATATTCCTATACTACAATGTATACCATTTTTTTTTATTTATTTTTTTTTATTTACAAACATTTACAGCTTTTATTTTTGAAGTAGATAACAACTGTCAAAATTGGTTTTACGTGTAAATGTGTAAGAAAAATAATAAAAGGTCTTAAAGGGGTAATCAGAAGCCGTTAAATCTATGAAAGACAAACAATACAATGACAAAACGAAAGGGGATTAATGATCTTTAAAACACTATACAGAAAACTAAAGATTGAGAAACGCAAACCTCACTAAGACCTGGTGTACATGTATAACTGAACGTTAGAGAATACTAAGACCTGGTGTACATGTATAACTGAACGTTAGAGAATACTAAGACC
>MJUT01063924.1:10702-28612 GCA_002080005.1 Gigantidas platifrons
CACTTTCAGCTATATCATGGCGACCAGTTTGAAAGGTGGAAGAAACCGGAGTACCCGGAGAGAACCACCGACCATGGGAAAGCAACTGGTAAACTTTATCACTTGCGGATTTGAGTCGAATGCACCCTTTTTGTAATTTACAAAGCCGGGTGCGAACCCACGCCGTATTGGTGATAGGCTTGTATGAGTTGTTAGGTAATCCAACTACATAACTCATTGAGCCACCTGGGTCCTTAGTGTATTTGAATAGAAGTACTTATATTAGGCTGATACACAATATAGGGCTCATACTCAAAAGTAGTGTGCTATGTGCAATATTAACCTACTTCCATTAAATTTAAAGATATCACTTTAATATCATATTTTGGATGATGAAACACTGAAGTTGCATTCAAAATTTCAAGAAGATATCTCTCATAGTTTTTGAGTAACAAGCAAAAGGGTACCGAAAAATTTGCACAAATAAGGCGTTATGCTGTTGCACTTGAAATTTGTTTATATTTACACCAAAATTTACTTTTCAAAATAGGAAAACAACAAAACTATTTTAATATAAATCTTTAGAAAAATTAATCAGGATTAATTTGATACCAAATTCATGAAAATCGGACATCAATTGGAGAAATTATCAGGCTTTATCCAAAAGGTATGTTTCTATCAGAAATCTGTAGGGTCCGTAACCAGTAAAAAAATCTTCTAGAAAACAATGTCAAAAGATTTATATTTTCATGTTTGAAGATGTAAAATACACAGAGTAGTTATAATCAGTCAAAATATGAACGATTGTAGACAGAATAAAAACTGCAGAACAGAAAATATGGTTACGGACACTACAAAAACCATGTAACTATATTTAAGGGTGTAATTATAATCTTATGTGAATAAATGTTAATTAAAAAGAGAAATAACATGTAATTCTGAGTAATCTTAACATCATACAAACTTCAGACATTATAGATCATAGAAAACATGTTGCTTTTAAGAATTACAGTACTTCAATTTTCAGCTCTGCTGCAACACTGCATTGTCCTTTATTGTGTTTTATCTGATAATTGTAATTGAGCATATTATTTATATTGTAATTGAGTAGATATATGTATATTGTAATTAAGTAGATGTATTTATATTGTAATTACGCTGATTATTTATATTGTAATTGAGTAAATGTATTTATATTTTAATTGAGTAGATTATTTATATTGTAATTGAGTAGATGTATTTATATTGTAAGTCAGCAGATGCATTTATATCGTATTTGAGCAGATGTATTTATATTGTAACTGAGCAGATTATTTATATTGTAATTGAGCAGATGCATTTATAGTGTAATTGAGCAGATTATTTATATAGTAATATACCAGATGTATTTATATTGTAATTGAGCAGATGTATTTATATTGTAATAGAGCAGATTTATTTATATTGTAAATAAGAAGATGAATTTGAAAATGAAAGCATGTTTTCCTAACGTGGAAATCGGGTTGTGCAGTATCCTCCCTTGGAAGGCAAGGGACCAGGTCAAGTAAAATGTAATCTGACATCATCGTCTGTTAACAATTTTATGGGGAAATTGTGCTCAAAAGATCACAAATTAACATACATTGTTCTTTGGTATGAATTTGCATCAAACAACAATCCATCAAAACTCTTATACGATGCAGTGGAGTACATGCGAGCCTGAAGGGAGCAAGTCTTCTAAGTTCTATATTCTGTCACTTTTCGTCAGAAAATGAACATGCCGGAGAATATCAAACATCTATTCGAAAGAGAACCCGAAGTAGCACTTCTACTCCAGGATCTGCTGAGAGACAATTAGGCAAAATCCAAAGTCCTCTTAAGAATGTCTGAATGCCGAATACATCTAAGTTACTATTCAAATCCCATAGGGTTCTATGTTAAAACTATGTCTGCTCATGGCAGCCATCGTGGATGGAGGTCGTGGTCACTGGACACAATTTTAAAAGTATACTACCCAAGGACCATCCATGCCATGTTTGCTTTAAATTGTCCGACTGGTTTCAGAGGAGAAGACTTTTAAACAATTTTCTCATAGGGTCCTATGTTAAAACTATGTCTGCTGACGGTGGCCATCTTGGATGGAGGTCGGGCTCACAGGACATAATTTTGAAAGTTGACCATCTAAGGACCAATCATGCCATGTTTGCTTTAAATTGACCTGCTCGTTTCAGAGGAGAAGGTTTTAAACATTTTTTCCATAGGGTCCTATGCTAAAACTAAGTCTAGTCATGGTGGCCATCTTGAATTTCCGATTAGCAAACGATTCACAAGTCTAGTACAAGACCACCCAATGATCATTCCTGCAGAGTCACAATTCAATTGGCTTAGTGGTTTCTAACAAGAAGATTTTTAAAATTTCGACCAATCACAATACATTATGGGCCCTGGCAGCCATGTTGGATTTCCGATCAGCACCAAAAACACAAATCTGGTAGAGGATCACCCAATGAACATTTCTGGCAAGTTTGGTTCAAATCTGTTCAGTGGTTTCAGAGAAGATTTAAATGTGAAAAGCTAACGGACGACGACGGACTACGGACACTTACCCATGACAAAAGCTCACATATTATTCAATTTAAAATAATTAACATAACATGTACTATTATTATAACTTGTATATTTTTGATTTGTGTATAAAACAAATCAGTAGGTGTAATTTTAAGCAGGTTGTGGTATGAAATAGATATTGAAGATATTATGTTATTTTAAAACATATTCAATTTGAAATAAATGTCAATTCAAATTACCACACTAAATGTCAATGGTATGGGAGATAACTCCAAACGAAACACAATTTTTAACTGGTGTCGAAAACAAAAATTTGATGTAATTTGCTTGCAGGAAACACATTGTATAAATCCTATCGAATCAAAATGGCGAAAAGAATGGGGTGGGAATAGTTTTTGGAATAACGGAACAAAAGCTCAGAAAGGTGTTTTATTCAAAGAGGGGTTCAAATATAATGTAAACGTTAACAACACTGATCAATGTGAATTTAAAATTGAAATATTTAGAATTACAAATGTGTATGTACCAAACATACCCAGTGACAGGAAATGTTTTCTAGAAGAGCTGATGAAAATATTTTAAACTTGGTTGTAGGAGACTTCAATTGTACTTTAAATAAAAATTTAGACAGATACCATTAAGAGACGATATATGAAACTAGAGGCTCCCAGGAGCCTGTAATCGCTCACCTGGTTTTCAATTTGACATCTAAAGTTGATAGAAATGGGGGGTGTTATACATAATTTTGATCATTTCAACTCAAATTTCTGAGCAAAAGATTTTGCTGTGATTTTTATCTCATAATATTCCTAAACGGAATAAACTGGTTGAAAAAATCTCACAGAAAAACCCAGAATATATGTTAAACTACTCATTGCCATGTAGCAGCAGCTAAAATTTGAGTTCATTTTGATTTGTAATAAAGCAGAAATTGACAACTAAAGACATTTCTATTTTTAGTAACAGCAGCCATTTTGAATGGAGGGTGGGGCTGTCAGATACATATTGAAAGGGGATCACCCAAGGACCATCCCAGCCAAATTTGCTTTAATTTGGTTCAGCGGTTTCAAAGGAGAAGATTTAAATGTGATCTTTTATCAAAATATCCTAATTTGCATAATCGGTATAAATCGGCTGAAAGAAAAAATTCACAGAAAAACCCGGAATATATGTTAAACTACTCCTTGCCATGTAGCTGCAGTTAAAATTTGAGCTCAATTTGGTTTATACTAAAGCAGCAATGGACAATTGAAGAAATTTCAATTTTTAGTAACAGCAGCCCCGCTGGTGGCCATCTTGGATTTTCAATCGGTCCAAAAAGTAACAACACTTGGTTAGCAGCTTGCAATGATCATTCATGACAATTTTCAATTCCATCCTCCATGTAGTATCGGAGAAGAAGATCTTTGAAATTTCAGCCAATCAGAGGCTATTATGGCCCCTGGCAGCCATATTGGATAACCAATCGGAACAAAAAGTAACAACAATTGATCAGAACCTTGTCAGGAACATTTCCGCCAAGTATGGTTCCAATCCATCCAGTGGTTCTTGAGAAGAAGTTTGTTTTACATATTTCCCATAGGGTCGCTATGTTAAATTATATCCCCCGCTGGCGGCCATCTTCGATTTTCAATCGGTTCAAAAAGTAACAACACTTGGATAGCAGCTTGCAATGATCATTCATGACAATTTTCAATTTCATCCTCCATGTAGTATCGGAGAAGAAGATCATTAGAAATTTCAGCCAATCAGAGGCTATTATAGCCCCTGGCAGCCATGTTGGATAACCGATCGTAACGAAAGTAACGAAAGTAACAACTCTTGGTTAGACCATGCAAATGAACATTCCTGCCACGTTTGGTCCCATTTGCTTCAGTGGTTCTCTAGAAGAAGATTGAAATGTTTACGGACGGACGCCAAGTGATGGCAATAGTGAGCTAAAAATGAATTTGAAAATTTCATTCAAAAGTTTGATTTAAATATTTATAGAAAACGAAATCCAAAAACAACAAGATTGCAACACGTAGCCATGTGTCCCCAGCGCAATAGAAAGAGGTGTAATGTGAGTGTAATGTTATCCATGTGATATATTTATAAAATCGAGAAAGCATCCGAGATGCAACAGCCGAGTTGCAAGTCAAAATCTTTGGGCATTTAATTAGTCTATTCACCCTGATCATAAATATATATGGCTTAGGGGTGGGGATCTCAACCATTAAAAAATTCACTTCAGGTAGGGGGTGGGGTATGACCCCTTGGGCCTGAGCTATAAGGCATTTAATTTGCCTAGTCACCCTGATCATAAATATATATGGTTTAGGGGTGGGGATCTCAACCATTAAAAAGTTCACTTCAGGTAGGGGGTGGGGTATGACCCCTGGGGCCTGAGCTATCAGGCATTTAATTTGCCTAGTCACCCTGATCATGAATATATATGGCTAAGGGGTGGGGATCTCAACCATTAAAAAGTTCACTTCAGGTAGGGGTGGGATATGACCCCTGGGGCCTTAGCTATAACGCATTTGATTTGCCTAGTCACCCTGATCATAAATATATATGGTTTAGGGTGGGGATTTCGGTCACATTTTTTTATACAGATTCCTCAGAGGGGTGGGGCTGAGATGGGGGAGGGGGGAATGTTACATCCTCAACTTCACATTGGCATCTCCACCCATACCAAATATTAAGTTGCTATCTTTTGTAGTTACAGAGAAATGTGTAATTCTCAAAATATGTACCTTTTCTATAAAAAACATGATTTTACAAGAATTTTATTTTCGAATTTTGCCCAGTTTCGAACTTAAGTTGGAGATTTTTAATATAATGCCTGTCTGTAAGTTTGAAATCAATTGGTCAACAAATACAAATCTGAGAGCGCTTACAATATATCCGGACGGACGGACGCCCGGCATTTCTATATCTCCCGCTCCGCTTGGGAGGCGGGGGATAAAAAGGTACCCATTTAAACGTGTAAATTCACACTCGCGAATTTATTATATATTAACTAACAATAATACTGATAACCGTTTATACAACCCAAAAACCAGGTATTTTCCTTTTAGTGATCACGATGGCGTGACAATCACTTTGACAATTAAACAGGTAGAGAAATGCCCGGGATGTTGGAAAATAAATAATAATGTAATTACATGTTATATAAAAATACTTTTGAAATGTTTTGGGGGAAATGGAAAACAAATATTCATAATGTAAATATGTTTAAAAACAAACTTCAGTTTTGGGATTATTTGACAAAAGTCAAAATTAAAGATATCACTGACACTATTGAAATTGCTAAAAAGCTTAAAACAGATGAATCAGAATTAAAATGTTGGGACAAAGATTTAAAAATTTGTTACTAAAAAAGGACACTTTAGAAAATGAAAATAAAATAAATACATTGAAATCAAACATTAATACATATTATCGATCAAAAGCTGAAGCAGCTAGAATCAGATCGAAGGTAAATGTCTATGAAAAGGGAGAAAAGTCAACAAAGTATTTCTTTTAATTTAAAGAAGAAAAACGGACAGGAAAAGTTATGGTCAAATATTAAAACTGAAGGTGGAGGCTATAAATGGAATAAATGGTACAAATGGAATACTGGGGGAACAACTTAAATTTTATGAAAAGTTATTTAAATCTGAAGCTTGTGACAATGATGCAAGGGAAAATCTTCTTCAAAATTTGAATAAAAAATTGGATTATGAGGATGAAGATTTACTAGACAGTGAAGTAACTGGGCCAAAATTGAAAAGGTCATTAAATTACTCAAAAAGGAAAAGACTCCTGGGGAAGACGGGAATATTTCAGAATTTTACCAAGAATATTGGTATCTAATACATAACAAACTGACAGACGTCATTAAAGAATCTTTCAACACTAAAAGTATGTCTATGTCTCAATATTCAGGAATGATGTCTCTTTTGTACAAAAGCGGTGAACGGGAGGATATAAAAAATTGGAGACCAATTACTTTGTTAAATACTGATTACAAAATATGTTCAAAACTCTTAGCGGAACGCCTAAAAACAGTTTTACCTAAAATCATTGGCTCGGACCAAAACGACTTTGTACAAGGTAGATATTTATTTAACTCTAATAGATTATTACAAGAGTTAATAAAATTTGTTGATATGAAAGATGATCAAGGGGCAATCATATTTTTAGATAAAATGAAAGCTTTTGATAGAATAAAATTGGATTTGGCTAGAAAAATGTTTTAGAGAAATTCGAATTTGGGGTAAATTTTAGGGTATGGGTTAAAATGTTATTTAAGAATGCTAAGACGTGTATTATTACGATCAATTCATCAAGGGTGTCCCATCGCACGGATGCTATACATCCTGCAAGCGGAGCCTTTGGTATCCACAATAAGAGCTAATCCAAACATCAAAGGCATTAAATTACCACACCCATCCGATCAAGAAAACGAAGCAAAACTTAATATGTTTGCGGATGACACACAATTATTTAAAAGGGACGAAACATTTAAGGTATCGAATATATATGAAAAAGCATCAGGGGTAAAATAAATTTAAACCAGGGCAACACAAAGCGTGGCATATCCCCTCGCCTAAAAATCTAACCCGGTGACCTTGACATTTGACCTTGAAAATCAATAGGGTTCCAGATTCTCTTAAGAACTAAGTATGTACCAAGTTTGGTTAAAATTCATTGCAGGATGTTGATTCTAGAGAGTTCACAAAGATGCTACGCAGTAAAAAAATTGATCCGGTGACCTTCACCTTTGACCTATGATCATGAAAATCAATAGGGTTCCCTAAGTATGTACCAAGTTTGGTCAAAATCCATTGAAGGATGTTGATTCTAGAGTGTTCACAAGGATGTTATGCAGTAAACTAATTGACCCAGTAACCTTCACCTTTGACCTATGACCATGAAAATCAATAGGGTTCCAGATTCTCCTAAGGGCTATGTATGTACCAAGTTTGGTCAAACTCCATTGAAGGATGTAGATTCTAGAGTGTTCATAAGGATGTTACGGAGTAAAAATTTGACCCTGTGACTTTAACTTTTGACCTTGAAAATCAATAGGGTTCCAGACTCTCCTAAGGGCGAAGTATGTAACAAGTTTGGTCAAACTCCATTGAAGGATGTAGATTCTATGTTCACAAGGATGTTATCGGTAAAAAATTTGATCCAGTGACCTTGACCTATCATCTTGAAAATCAATAGGGTTCCAGATTCTCTTAAGGACTAAGTATGTACCAAGTTTGGTCAAAATCTATTAAAGGATGTTAATTCTAGTGTTCACAAGGATGCTATCGGTAAAAAAATGACCCGGTGACCTTGACCTTTGACCTTGAAAATCAACAGGGTTCCAGATGTTCTTAAGGACTAAGTATATACCAAGATTGATCAAAATCCATTGAAGGATGTTGATTCTAGAGTGTTCACAAGGATGTTACACGGTAAAAATTTTACCCAGTGACCTTGACCTTTGACCTTGAAAATCAATAGGGTTCCAGATTTTCTTAAGGACTAAGTATGTACTAAGCTTGGTCAAAATCTATTGAAGGATGTTGATTCTAGAGTGTCCACAAGGATGTTACGGAAGGACGGACGGTAGCGTTACTATATCCCTTCGCAACTTCGTTGGCAAGGGGATAATAAAACAGCAGGAATGTATTTAGGTCACTGGAAAAATAAAACTCCAAAATTTAAACAAATAAAATGGTCTAAGGATCCCGTGAAAGCTTTGGGAGTGACACATGGACACAATGTTAATATTGACGCTCTTTGGCTAGAAAAAAATTAAGAAAATAAAATCAAGTTTGGAAGTTTGGAAAGCACCTGATCTTATCTATCAAGGAAAAGTGTTAATTCTTAAAACTTGTATATTATCACAAATAAAGGGGTATGTTCACTAACTATCAAAATAGGCTTTGCAGTTTGAAGAAAAATAAACAGGCTTTGTTTATACAGCATGTGTGAACATTTTTACTAGGACACATCTTAGCCTTTCTTAAAATGATAGTATTACATAACATGGTTGTTTGTATTTTATAGAACGACGTGGCTATTTGTCCGGACCTGGACAAATAGTCTGTGAGCTATTCGTCCGGACCCGGATAAATAACCTATACATCATGTTTTGGCTATTTGTCCGGACCTTTAATGTACTTAGAAATAATACTGAAAAATATGACATCTTACAGAAATAATTTAATATTAGATAAATATGTACACTTTAATAAATTGTTTTAATACAGTTACATGTGTACTGTCTTTAATGCAATAAATATTAAAAAGTTGTGGAAAATCTACACATGAAACATACAGTTCTCTTAAGGTAGAGACGGACACTAGTCACATGACTTAAGAATATTGAATACAAATGTGGTAATAATTATTAATTTTGTTTGCAGTATTTCTTACGAGGTATTTTGCTTTTTGAATTTTCTACATATGATTTGTACAAGTTCATCAATTAAACTGAAATACAAATTTAATACAGTAATTTCCTTATCAATAATACATTATATGTGTAAAATGCTATATAAAGCATTTCGTCAAGGGAGGTAATCATGTCTCAAATGATATTAGAATATGATGAGTTTTGCATGTTTTTGTTTTTGCATGTTCCTGCCCTGGAAGAATTGTAGACATCTTAATTTGCTAACTATATCACCTAGAAAAGAAAGCTTTCCCTTACAAACATTATCTTTGCCTGTTTTATTTTCATTTATTGAATGTCTTGTTAAAAAAAAGTGAAAAATGTGGACATTTTTCATGAAATTGACAAAAAAAGGTCTTTCTAAACCCCTAACTTTTTTTTTTGCCTGGAAACATATCTTTATTTTATGTAGCATGGATATAAGTAAAGTGATATATCTTTTAAAAAAAAATTCATTGACACAATTTTTTTCTATTCCACTTTAAAATCAAATTTTGTTGGATTTCACCAAAGCCAGTTACAGGCTATATTGCCAAAAAAGGGTAGCCATTTTGAAAAAAAAAATGAAAAAATTATAAAAATTTATGTCTTACATATTCCAAAATATTCATTTATCATATTATACTCAGATAATTAAAAAAAATATATGCAATGTTTTTTGGGTACCTTAATGACATTTTTTTGGACTTCAAGAAGGGGGTAACTCTTTCAGGGAATATTTTTAAAATAAGCCTAGGAAAGCTATTCTCAAATTTTGATATTTTGTTAGGTACATCCCAAAGAACAATATATATGAAATTCAAAAAATTCATCGACTAGTTTTTTTTTGCCCATAGTGTCCTCCTCTACCTTAATTGATTACACAAACTTGTATGTGAAATGTACACAACATTTACTCTTTCCAAAATGAACAAAACCAAAACTTCAATTTTTGAGGATTTTTCAAACGGGCGTATGTTACATGATACCACTCCAAACTAGAGTTGAGTTGATCGTCCTGAATATAGCAGAAAAATTGCTCTCTGGACGTTAAACACCAATCAATCAATCAATAAATCGATCGATCAATCAATCAATCAACCAAACAAGAGTTGTACATAATACTTTGATCATGTTGATCAGTGTCTTTTGAACAAACAGTGCAAATGTACAAGGGGTTCTTCTACTTTTTGGTGATCACTTTTTTCAAACAGTTCCAACCATCTCTTGTAAAATGTTTCTTCTCTAAATTAATGTCCACATCGGTATCTGTAACGGCACTTGATACAAGGTCTGCATTTTTTTTCAACACAGTCCGCAGATCTTTGAATGCTGTTTGTTACTGCTTTACGGGCAATGTCATTTGGAACAAACCATTTCAAGATAATTTCCTCAACTTCCTTGCAGCTTTAAGTGGAAAAGCTGATTGATCAAAACTGGTCATCAAGATTACACGTACCGTATTTAGGGTACTATAATGCACATTGGTGCATAATGCGCACTCCCTCTTGGCCTTGAAAATCTCCAGAAAAAAACTTGTTCGTGTCTATAATGCGCATGGACTTTTGAAAAAAATCGTGGTCGGAAATGTAAGAGTTAAATGTCAATCGTATATATTTTTGATAGCTTTGAGCTTGTCTCTTCTTCTGAGTGAATATTCGAACTATTTATATTCTTTAAACTTGAATAATATTGAAAAATATTAATTCTTTTAAGTTTTAATATGTCGTTTTCCTACAATTTTTTTGTGTCCGGATGTTTAGTAGTGGATACGAAATGTAGCACAACATCGGTAAATACATGTTTAAATTCCGAATCTTACCGAAATTAAATAATAATTAATTCCGCGGTAATAATAAGTAAAGATCAAATAAAAGCAATCAATAATTATCACATATTAGATTAGATTGTTAAACATTGCAATGCTTGTGGTGAGTAGTTGCAAATATTTTTGCTACATACATCAAAGAGCGCCAACAATCGGATTTTTTTTTATCTTTTAAAATTGACCCTACTAATTAACGATCATCAATAAACTACAAACATTAAAATTTGATATTAGTGCTCATAAACATTTGTGCTGTTAGATACAATTTTTTCATAATTATTACCTTTATTGTTAATCAGATTATAATTGATATGATTAAAATTGACAAATCCATTTTATTGTTTCTTTTCTTTTTATTTCAATCTTTAATTACTTATATAAACATAGCCTGACAGTCTATACCGTGGATAATGGATTATGACACTTATACACACACTTATTATATTCTTATCGGCAACACAGTATTGATTATTTTACGTATGGTCGATCACACTATCTTGTCACGTAATACATACAATTGGTGTATTGATTTTATTCTCGAACAAAGGTAAACCTTTACAAAAACGATTTCACAAGACAGTTGTAATTCATCACTAATAAATACATTATTAGGCTCATTTTATTTAATTTATTATTTTTGTGGGATAGTGTCAAATATAAAAATACGAAACGGACGACTTTAAAAAAAAAGGGAAAAAAAAAGGCCGACATGTAATTTTCCGGTCTGAAAAAGAAAGAAACACATTGTTCTTGTTTATAATGTGCATCCCTCCTACAAAATAAATAATCTGGGTAAAATCCCGCGCATTATACACCAGTAAATACGGTATACATGGACTAGTTTTTGAAAGTTAATTTGGGAATGATGATTATAATAATTATTTTTTATTATTATTAGTTTTAGTTTGCTTAATATATTAAGCATATTTCAATGCATACACCTGTCTAGTTGAGGAGTGATATTTATTCTGTGTTTTGATTTCTTTCCTCACTTTTACTTATATATTCAATAATAGCCTTTAGAGTTATTATATTACGGATATTGCATGTTTCCATTAATTTATGCCACCAAAGAAATTACTTGTATTAAAAAAATCCCACTTTTTTCACACATAAATCATAACATTTCATAGCTAGCTAGGAACATAACTAATTCACTTATCAAGTCCGGAAAAATAGCCAATGTAAGAGGTATAAGCTATTTGTCCGGGTCCGGACGAATAGCCCACAAGCTATTTGTCCTGGTCCGGACAAATAGCCACAGCCTTTATAGAATTTCCACCCATTCACACCTTTGCATGACAAGATGCAGCATATTTCATAAATTTCTGGTCGTTTCACCAAAAAAATCAATATCAGCGCAGTCGTCGACAACCGTGATATCTGAACTATTAATTCCCCAGTATGAGTTTGATCATGTATTAAATATCTAAGTTGTCGAGGACTGCGCTCATATAACAATTTTTTTTAGTGATCGATAGATCGGTTGCTGAGGATGCGTATTTGGCGCTAAGAGTTCAGGACTTGCCGATTTCACTGGGAAATATGAAGGTTTTTAATATTGACCTTTTAAAAATCTTAAAGATATATAAGTTGGGAAAAATATATACAAACTCCGACCCTATATATATATACGATGTCGGGTAAACATTTCCTTCAATTGATAATCCGAATGATTCTGAACTCGCCATTACAGATAGTTCTTTTGTTACATGCATCATGGAAACTGATTCTGCATGATACTACATTTTGACCTGTGAAAATAACCGACACTAGTTTCATTGCACAATATGAACAGGTAGACTAGAACTTTAAGAGGTAAAGTTGTGGATATTGAAATTATATCATAAACTGCAATTTCCCCACCTGTTGTCCCGTAGCAGACGACAGGTTACGATAATTCGAAGACATTCTCTTATTTTTGAAAAAGTAAATATTACCATTTCTACGGCCATTCATGTATTTAGTAAATGTTATTGATATCTTAGTTCATACAAACAAAACAGTTGGGCATTCTGAGAAAGAAAGTGGGTAAAATTCATGGCCCAATGCATAGACAGTGTTTTTATATCCCCGCTCGACGAGAGTCTGGGGTATATAGGGATCCTCATTTCCGTCCGTCCGTCACACTTTTGGTTTCCGGATGATAATTAAAGTACCGCTCAACCAAACCTTTTCAAACTTTAAAACAATGCTGTGCACCCTTAAATACAGGTTAAGTTCGATTACGGTGTATTCACATTTACCGTTCCAGAGTTATGGCCCTTTTCTCTTAGAAAATAGGGACTTTTTAGGCTTCCGGGTGATATTTAAAGTATGGCTCAACCAAATCTTTTCAAACTTTAACACAATACTGTACACCATTAAATACAGGTTAAGTTCGATTACGGTGTATTTCACATTTACCATTCATGAATTATGGCCCTTTTTCTCTTAGAAGATATGGACTTTAAAGATTTCTGGATGAAAATTTGGAATGCGGGGGTATCTGTGATCACCAGATCAACTTTCTCTAGTTTATTAATGCTGTACATTGTACATACGTACATTATCTACCCCTCATACATTGTCATTATCATTAGGTCTTGCAATATGCTGAAACAATATTTGTTATTGTGCATATATTCCGGAAAGTTTATGACCTGATTAAATTAAGTAAAAGTCTACCATTTTAAATGAATTATCGCTTACAAGACGCCGCAATAATCAAAAGCAAATTCAGAAAAATGATATTAATTACCTCCCTTTAATCTATGTCCATGTATACAAAAACTACAGATATAATCACGTAGACGTTATTGTTGATAACAATTGAAATAGTAGTGAGGATGTTTGACTTTACAATAGCAAGATATTGAATGAGTAGGGTTGGTGTGGGATATTCCACGCTTCACCAGAATGTACAATAATTATGTAACTAGTTTTAAATATGGAATGGTGATGGTCTCTACTATTTTACATGAATAAGATTTTATATTTTTAATTCTGTCGTCCGACAAAAGTTACTTTTAATGTCGGCCTGAAATCCAAATACAGATGTAATTCAGGATGGTGGAGGGAAACACATATGGACGGTAAAAGAATTGGCGGTAAGGTAAGGTAGCAACATTTTCAGTTCAAACCGTCTATTTAAGTGAAATGTTATACAGTAAAATTGGGGTTAATGTATTTGTATTTGGAATATTTCTTCAAAATTACAATTATTTGTACTTTAAGTCATAAAACTTCACCATATGTACAGTTAACATGAATTTTATTTGAATTTATATTTTAACCTATGTTAGACAAATGATAAAGTAGTAGGAAAGATAGTAACCATCCCGAAATGATAAAAAAAAAATTATGTTACATGCTAAACGTCGGCATACCCTCACTATAACAATACATTATGGTGTTTACTGCTTTTGGAATATTAAAACAAAGTAACCACTTGATGTCCTTTACATCTTAGAAAATCACTATTGAATAATTTAATGTATTCATAGGTAATTACTATGTCATGAGCTCCTCCGTGTGAAACCTCGTAAGTAGCATAGGATGTTAATAATCTCCCTCAACCTGTCAAAGAAACCATTTGGCATTCGTTGTCTGTCAACAAAAAAATAAATAAATTAAGGAATTGCCGGGAAATGTAATGCAAGAAAATGCTCCATGTATTGAGAGAAAATAGAAGCCACCCTGTTGTCAATACAACAAAGAACAAGAAATGTGTGCATCACAAAATACGCCCCTCTATATAAATTATCAAACGGTATAATGATAATGACCCCAAAATAAATAGGGTTCTTCCCCTTCCACAGGGGAATCATGTGGCCAAGTTTGGTCAAGATCCAATATACAGAACTAGTTATCATACGGAAACGACTCTGTTGTCAAAAATTATATTTATAGTAACAGTGACCTTGACCTTTGACCCCAAAAATAAATAGGGTTCTTCCCCTTCCACAGGGGAATCTTGTGACCAAGATTGGTCAAGATCCAATATACAAAACTAACGTTATCGTGCGGAAACGACCCCGTTGTCAAAAATTCTATTTACAGTAACGATGACCTTGACCTTTGACCTAATGACCCCACAATTACTAGGGTTCTTCCCCTTTTACAGGGGAATCATGTGGCCAAGTTTGGTCAAGATCCAATATACAGAACTAAAGTTATCGTGCAGAAACAACCTTGTTGTCAACAATTCTATTTATAGTAGCAATGACCTTGACCTTTGACCTAATGACCCCAAAATAAATAGGGCTTTTCCCCTTTTACAGGAGAATCATGTGGCCAAGCTCCACTATACAGAACTAAAGTTATCGTGCGGAAACAACCCTGTTGTCAAAAATTATATTTATATTAACGGTGACCTTGACCTTTGACCAAATGACCCAAAAATAAATAGGGTTCTTCCTCTTCCACAGGGGAATCATGTGGCCAAGTTTGGTAAAGATCAGATATACAGAACTAAAGTTATTATGTGGAAACCTGTGTGGATGCCCGCCGCCTGCCATACCTAATCACATAATACGTCCCATCTCGAGAAAGGCGTATAAAAACAGATACCACTTTTAAGGGGCTTAAGTTAAACAAGACGAAGGTCATGCGAGAATTACAAGAGAAGAAACTTTAAATAGTCAACTAAAATTAACAAAAAAAGAACACAGAAAGCCAAGAGTGAACCAGATATAAGAATTTTGACATTAATAATTGCTTAGATATCGGTTTCTATGGTAACATAAAATGCAAATTACAATATTATTATTATTTTTTTAAATCATTAATAAACTTAGATGATAGTATCAAGTTGATATTAAGAATAATACAATCTATGGATGCTTATTTCAGTTATCGTCAAGACCAATAGAAATATTTCATACGTTCTGGTTATTGGTTATCATGGCAACAGCATTGAACTGTTGGGTTCAAGAATGTTTTCTTAAGTTGTCTACTAGTCACTTCTATTGAAACCATACATACTATTTAATTATGACATGGGGCCAACTATAGTAGTTAGTGAACCTACCCCTTTGAAATAGAAATGAGGGGAATACCAGAAAAGTACAAAAAATAAATAAATTAATTATTGTGGGCTTTCATTTGGGATGAAAATGTAAATCAAATAAAAAGAGATGTGTGCTGTTTGCGAGTTGAGGAAGGGGGTATGGGTATGATTAACATTGATTCGCTCATTAAAGCTAAACAATTAAAAAGTATGCATAAAATATTAAACGCCAAAAATGATAATTGGAATTCTATAGGTAAATGGTGGTTAAAAAAGTATGACCAAATCTATAATACCGAATATTTTTTGACTACATGCTCAGACTTTAAAGGTTTACAAATTAATAAATTACCAATTTATTATCAAAATTTACTTAAATCGTGGTCAAACTTTTTACTCTTACAAAAAACAATGACAAAACTAAAAGTATTGGCTCAACCTTTAAATGGCAACTCAAATATTGTTTTCAATAGCAAACCCATTTTTTCCCCAAATTTTGCACAGGGTGGAATACATAAAGTCCGTTATATATGGGATTGTGAAACAAATACTTTTAAAGATTCAAATTTTAAATTTAATTCACTGATCGATAAAAGAAACTGGATTTCACAATGGATGAGGCTGTAAAAGGCAACAGGTGATCTAAAAAATATACTTAATGAAAACGAAAGTAATGTTAGTCCTAGCAATCAAAATCTAAAACCTTTTAAATTACAGGAGACCTATAAAATATACGACAAAAATAATAAACTGCTAACCAATAAAGATATTTCTATGCGTAAATTGAAAATAATTTTTAATATTGATATAGAACCTATTTGTCAAAATAAATGGAATATTTATTTTAATAAAAATTTGCCGTGGAGAAAAATATGGANGAACTTGCGTATAAATCGAGCAACAAGAAAAGCAAACCAGTTAAGTTGGAAAATTATACATAATACAGTTTATACAGAAGCTAAATAGCAAAAAATGGGGCGATCTATGAATGGTTTATGTCATTTTTGTAATACTCAAGTAGAAACTTTAAAACAGTTATTTTACGAAGGTACAGTCATACAACAAAATTGGGTAAAAAATCATATCGGCGTTAAAAAATTACATGAACTCTCATGAAATAAAAGATATAGATATTAATGAGATTATGGAAGAACATCTATCTTTAGGGATTTATGAGGAGAATAGCAAAAAATCATCTGCTTTAACTACAATAATAAATATGACTAAGTTCTCATTTTGGAAGTCGTGCAATATTATCCGGTATCAACAACTAAAGGCTCTCAAGAGCCTGTATCGTTCACCTGGTTATAAAAAGAACCAATTGGTTCTATGTAAAAACTGTTCTACAGTGGTAGTCATCTTGGAATTCCGATCAACATAATCAACACAAAGATTGTAAAGGACCTTCCAATGATTGATGCACAGTTTAGGTTCAATCAATGCAATAGCTTCAGAGAAGAAAACATTTCTGTATTTCCCCATATGGTCCTGTGTTAATACTATGACCTGTGGTGGCAGCCATCTTGCATTTCAGATCGGCATAAAAAACCCAAACTTTTTAGAGGATCTTCAAATGATTAGTCCTGGGCAGTTTGGTTTCAATTGTCCAAGAGGTTTCAGAGAAGAAGTGTTCTGAAACATTTTTCACATAGGGTCCAATGTTAAACTAAGTCCTGCTGTAAGTGCCATTTTGAATTTCATATCGGAACAAAAAACCAACAGTTTGAAGAGGACCATCCAATGAACATGCCTGTCTAGTTTGGATTCAGTCAGATTTGTAGTTTCTGAGAACAAGGCATTTGAACATTTTCCCATAGGGCCCAATGTTAATGTATGTCCTGTGATGGTGGCCATCTTAGATTTCCGATCGGCATAAAAATACAGAAACTTGGTAAAGGACATTTCAATGATAATTCACTTGCAGTTTTGGTTCAGTCAGTTCATTAGTTTCAGAGAAGAAGATCTTTGAAATTTCAGCCAATCAGAGCATATTATTGGCCCTGGCAGCCATGTTGGATATCGAACAGAAACTTTGTAGAGGATCATCCAAGGAACAGTCCTGCTAAGTTTGGTTCCAATTGGCCCAGTGGTTTCGGAGAATAAGCTTGAAATGTGAAAAGTTTACAGACGACAGATGACGGACGCCAAGTGATGGCAATAGTTCAC
>MJUT01063924.1:68354-89899 GCA_002080005.1 Gigantidas platifrons
TGTATTTTTGTCAAAGATCAGGCTGTTTTTATGTCATTTTATTACAGTAATATAAAATAAAAGTTGACATTGAAAATACATTAATTTCCAAAGTGACATGTATTTAATATAAGAAACAGGCACATTTCAGTCAGCTCTTTTGTTTACAAGTACGATCAGTGACCACATGACAGGAAAAGCCGGTTTCTGAGAGGCAGACGACATAGTTCAATTTTATATAGCCCTTCTGGATTTTTTCCAGCTACTTTATAAATGAAGTACCGTATTATATGGACTATAGGTCGATGGGGACGATAGGTCGAATTGCTGCTTTTCGGCTAAATTTTTTGGGGAATACTAAGATAGGTCGAAGCATTCCATAGGTCGAACAGGTTTTTTTTNTTTTTTTTTTTTTTTTTTTTTTTACATCGGTAAACATTTGTCCTATAAAGTTCTTCGGTAAGTATATGCAAGTATTAATTCAAGAATACTATTCTTATGTGTCATAAAAGAAATAATTATGAAAGTTAAATTAAATAAAATTTTGTTTTTAAACTTANATAATATTCTTATGTTTCATAAAAGAAATAAATTTTGTTTTTAAACTGATGTTTGTGTGTTTTTTTATGACGAGTCCGGTTTATAAACCCAGACATCGACGACATTCAAATCAGGCAAATCAGGCCATCAGTGGGTGTCACAATAGATGGTAAACGGATGTTCATACAATAAAATAATTAAGCTGTCAAAACAATGAATCACCTTGTGCAGTTTTATTGACACACCTTTAAACTGTGTTCAATTATTAGTACACAATTTATGTGATTGTCTCGGTCCAGTAAATTTTCAATCAGCTGATCAGGATAAGTGCCGACAGAGGTTTACCTGTGTTGATTATCTCATGGTGAATATTTTATTTGTTCTTAATTGACCAATTCAAGTGTAGAACATTATAGTTTAACGAAATCGATAATTATTTTCCAGTACATTTAGTATGAAAAGCTTGTCCACCACGTGTATTGTGAGATATAATATTGCAACCGCCATGTTTTACTACAACCTCGTGCGCATGGTCGTGTTCGGTACCCCTCGTGTTTAATGGAAAGCTATAGGCCTATAGCTATATTTAGATATTTTGTGATAATAATTTTATAAACGATCCACCCTGTTATTTTTTTTTCAACAACATACATTTTTTATAGTATATTTTTTTATTATACAATACAATATTAAACTGATTTTCGTTAACACTTCATTTTTCGATCATTGAATATTGATTTTTTTTCGGATGTTGAACATTTTATTCCCGGAATTGCACCTCCTGTTAGTGTTAGTATATTTTTATTGCTTTAATTAAAAAAAAATAACACCAAGAACATCGATAATTTCAGTTCTTATTCATGAAAAAACCTACAGCAAAATAAAGGTACATTGTATACTGTCAACAAAATCGTCATTTTTATCGAGATTTTTTTTAAGGGATTCCAGATTTTTCAACTTCATCCTTGTATAGGTCGATGTGAACGATAGGTCGAAGCCAGCATGTTGAGGAAAAAAAATATCGACCAATCGTCCTTAAAATACGGGTAATTTCAATTGGAGAGCTTGCCGTGATGTCATAGGCTTGAGAATTTACCTGTCTGGTTGGCAAGAAAATGGAAAATTTCCATTGTCTTTAATTGAAGACTCAACTTTAAATTGTCATTATATTTTTGTTATTTAAGATAATTCAATAATTCTTTCAGAAGTGAAAATTATATAGAAATAACTAATTCACATTGAAGGTTTGATAAAAATATTCAGAATAAAAGGATTGGAAATTCAATCTTCTTTCATTAGTTTGAAGTGTAAAAATGCATTATTTCACATTAGAATTATGAATTTATCATATCAAAATTAAAAAATGTAAACTGACAGAAAAAATATGAATTTTCTTAAGTCTCTAAAACAATTAGAGTAAGTGTCGTGTTTATCGGACAGGCGGTGTTCTTCGGACAGTCTATTTCGTTTGGTTATAACCGTTGTTCGTAAAGGACAATTCTCCCATTGTTACATCCATGATATTATTGCGTACATGCACTGTCCGATGAAACACTGCTTCATCCCGAGCCGCCAATGAGACGGCCACTCTGATTGGCGAATTCGAATGTTTACTCATCATCCGACACATTTCTGCTTGCCAGAGAAATTCGTCTGCATTTTTTAAAGTTCAGCAGGTGAGTAAATCTTTACATATCGACTGTAAAAATATGAATTTGTACATAAACAATTATTATTTGTGTCATATGGTGCCAAAAATTGCTAAAAACAATCTTATTTTACTCATATCTGTTTCTATTTCATCAGTTTCTTAAGTTGAAAAATGTCCGAAGAACCCCTAACCATATATATAATGGTAATTTATACGGAGTGCAATATCGGACATGACCTTGATATTTATTTCTGTTCATATACTGTATATCTACAAATGTGATTATACTGAACAAAAAAAGTGACAAATTTCATAAAATTATCTCTCTAAAGGATGAAATCGATTTATATCCTAAACGTATGTCCGAACTTGTGCATATGAAACCCTTTAATACGCACATAGCTATATATAGTAGTTGAACTGTCCGATAATACCCAAATAGAGATTTTCCCGTCCGATATAACCCCCAACCAGTGACCGGTATTACCCTAATCCGTCCGATGTTAACTGAAGTCAAACGGACACACGATCGTTGAAATATTCAGTTCCAGGGAGGAAAAAAATAGACGAGTACCGGGTGATATTGTTCAGTAGGGTCGCGTTTATCAGTCATTACTCTCCCCGGCATTTGAATCGCCCTTTGAATGTGCAGGGTAAGGAAACGTCCGGAGGTGTCCGATAAACCACAGGGACTTGCTCCCGGTCAATAAAAAGATCGACTATCCACATATATACGATCTTTTTATTGACCGGGAGCAAGTCCCTGTGGATAAACTACACACTTACTCTCACAGAACCAAAATTGGTTTGGAAATAAAAAAAGTTACAAAAGTTTAAAAAATTGTTATTTTCCTGTCAATGACTTTATTGTTTTATTGCCAACCAAGTATTTGTTTATTGTCAGGCAATTAGTGAATATGACATCACTAATGAGATTGGCAAACACTCCTATTGGAATTTGTCCACTGGATAAATCTTTATCCGTACCAAATTAGACTGGATAAATTTTGTCCAGGATAAAGCATATGTGTCCAGTGGACAACTTTTGAACAACCACATTGGGCCAATGGACAGAAGTTGTCCACTGGATAGATGATAACTTTATCCACTGTTTTGAACAACCGGGGGCAGGTGTCGAAGAGACTTGAAATTCATCCAATATGGGGTCAAGTCAGTTTTCATTCATATTTGACCGTCTAATCACATAAAAGTCGCGAAGACAGTTAAATACATGTACATGTATATTGACCATTCACACAATAACTCTCAACTATAAATAAATAATTTATATTTACACCTTTCGTCCAATAAATAAAAGCAAAATCATGCATGCATCTTTCCGCCTTGTTCTTGATGGGACACCTACGGTGCTGGGGAAAGAAACATAACAATAGATATGTCACTCGGAAATTCTCGGACCTCTCCTCGAAATATTGCAATGTGACAGAGAAACGGTAACAAGACATACACTAGGGTCATTTCTGAGAGGATAAATTAGGATCATATGTATTAACGTCCTCTTCAGTGACAATTCCGTAAAATCGTACAGTAGCTGTCAGTATGATTTTGGTGAAAACCGGTAAAAACTTACCATCGGCATTCCGCCTTTTACAAGAGCAAGTGTACAAATTATGTCAGGGCCGGGATAAATTGGTTGATTTATTATTGATTAACGTATTTCAGCTATACTCAGGGCGAGAATAAGTTCAATAATATATTAGAACTACATAGAAATGAGTGAATGGTTGGGTCAACCGGGTCAATGACTTCTGAATGCCACTGAAAATGTATGGAAAGTAGGAAAGGGGCGAAACATTTATTCTTTTGTAGTACATGTATATCCAACCGTGTTACTATCAGGGGCGGATGCAGGATTTTGTGTTAGGGGGGACGAAAGTCGGCAAGGGGTCTGGGGACTGGATAAGGTCTCCAGCGGGTCCACGGCAGAGCCCTGGTAGGGGGCCGGGGGCGAGGTGAGACCCCGGAAGCTCCTATCATCATCATCATCATCAAATAAGCTTTATTTACAGTCGGCAAGACATAACAACAATACAACATAAGCTCTGAAGAGCTTTTGAACCGACTAACATACAAGCATACAACTCAGTAGCATTTAAAACAAAAATATGTTAACAATAATCAATGATGGAAAACATTAAAATAAGTCGAAATGGTATGCTAAAAAATCAGAGCACAAAATAATAAAAAATAAAGCAAGACATAAAAGCACACATAGCACTAGTACTACATGTATGCAGATAATATTAAAACAAAATCATAGTTATAAGCACATGAATAAAAAGCAAACTAGTCACAGCACATGTATATATAAGCACATATAAGCACACAAAAACACGAATTTCAGCCAGGCCACTCCAGGGTTATGTTTTAAATATAACACATTTACAATCTTTACCAGTATAATTTGATATTAGTTGCTTAAATTGATTAAAATTGTTACAAGTTCTAAAATGTTCAGGTAGGGAACTCCAAAGAACTGGAACGGCATAGCTGAATGAGTTCTTACCATAACTTGTGGTGCGAATTTGTGGTACCTGTAAAATATTTGAGTATCTTAAGTTATATCTACTGTCTCTTTTTTGTAATATATTATCCAAAACAGGTAGAGCAATACCATTTATAATTTTAAAAGCTTCAATTGCCATTAATCTTGTTCTTCGTACATGTAAACTAGGTAATTTAACTTTAAGCAATAACTCATCATATGAAGAAGTATAATCAAAATACACAAAACGCAATGCCCTCTCTTGAACTTTTTCTATCTTTTTTGTATTTTTCTCAGAACAAAAATGCCATGACAATAGACAAAAATTAAAATTCGACAAAATAAAAGTATGAAAAATGATTAATCTATTTAATTTACTAAGATTTTTACCAATACGTTTCAAAATATTTAATTGTTGTACTGCTTTTTTGCATATATTAGTAATATGATAATCAAAATTCAGTTTAAAATCAATATCTACACCAAGTAATTTGACAATTTCATCGCAGCTTATGTTGGCATCACCAATAATAAAAATAGGATTTTTGTTACATGTATTCTTTCCAACAGCAATAGCCTGAAATTTTTCAGGATTGGCCTGCATACAATTAAAACTAAACCATTTAATTAAAATGTCACTTTCTTCCTGTAATACAGATATAACCTTATCATAATCAGGGGAGTGAAATGATAACGTATTGTCCTCAGCATAATTATACAGATTAGATTTATGAATAAAATAGAAAATATCATTAATAAAAACATTAAAAAGTAAGGGGCCAAGTATAGATCCCTGAGGAACACCTTTTTGAACTTTTTCCCACCTGCTGATAATATTACCAATTTTTATTTGCTGCTTTCTATCTGATAAATATGAGTATAATAATTTAATAGAATTTTCAGTTAAACCATAAGCTGATAATTTGCTGAGTAAAATATCATGTGGAAGACAGTCAAAAGCCTTTGACAGATTCATAAGTATTGCAGCTATGTATTCGTTGTTATCCAAGGCCTTTTTCCAGTCTTCCAGCAGTCTTAATAATGTTGTTTGGCAACCATGGCCCTTGCGGAATGCACACACAAACATATCAAAAATGTTATCAAAATACAAAGACAATTGCTCAGACAATACCTTTTCAAACATTTTAGAGGGAATTGGCAAGATGCTCACTGGTCTGTAATTACTCTTCATTAATGGATCTTTCTTTTTAAATAGAGGGACTCTTTAAGTCTTTTTGGAAAATGACAATTAGCATTAGACATATTTATCAAATTAGTGGTAGGTTTTACAAGAGATGGTTTACCTAGTTTTAACAACTTAACTGAGATCTTATCTACACCAGTTGCTTTTTTTACATTAAATTTATCTATTACCTTAGACACAAAAGTTTCATTAGTATTAACAAATTCAAAAGCATTTTTTTCAAACTTTTTGTCTTCAATTTTCTTTAAACTAGGATGATTTTTCTCATCAAAAATATAATCCTTACCAATATCCCTGGCAACATCTACAAAAAATGCATTAAAAACTTCAGCTACCTCTTAGTTGTCTGATACAATATTCTCTCCTTCCTGCAAAATAATTTTATTGTTAGAACTACAATATTTTTTTGAAAAGTATGGTTTCATAGTACTCCAGAAATCACTTGATTTACTACCTCCTAAGCAACGTTCTTGAAAATATGTATTTTCAGATGTTCTTTTCAGTTTATTAACTAAGTTTCTTCTTATCCGATATTTTTCCCAAGTTTTTGCATTCTTATTTTTCAAAAATTTTGAATAGAAAATTTTTTTGTTATAAATTGCTTTCCTTAGCTCTCTATTCATATATGGAAGTTGATTTTTCTTACAATACTTCTCTTTTACTGGAACATGTTTATCAAAGATTTCAGTAATATTAGATTCAAACTTTTCATACATCAGATCTGTATCAACTTGGCTATTCACAGTTAAAATGTGTACATTAACTTTTGAGAGATCTTCATTTAATGCAACTACATCTAAATTTTTAAAACTTCTGTATTTAATTTTCTGTTTTTCATTTCTTGGAGTTATGTTATTAATGATTGTACTAATTATATTATGACAGTCACTGATACCTGTTGCAAAATTTAAAGTTTTCATACATAGTTTCTTATTGTTTGTTAAAATGACATCTAACAAAGAGTCTTTGCAATTTTTCATAAAACAAGTAGCTTCTTTGACTAAATTTGTTAAATCAAATAATTCCATTAACTCTGAGAGTGTTTTCCCCTTGTTTTCAGATAGTAAATCATAACTTAAATCCCCAATTACCATATAGTTATCATAGTAAGTCATACATTTATCCAAAAAATTAGTAAAGTTTTTACTGAACTCATTATTTGCCATACTGGGTGGTCTATATATGCATATAATGCACCATTTTGTTTTATTTAATATAACCTCATATACAATGTTCTCAAAGTTTATTGTTTCAAGATCTGTTCTTCTTCTGGCTGGTATGTCTGATCTAATAAAGGAAACAATACCTCCCCCATGTACATCCCGGTCACGTCTTTCCATTTTATTCCCGTGTACGTCGAAAAGATTGTCTCTAAAGGTGGAATCCAATTTGGTCTCAGATAGGAAAATTAGGTCCACAGTTTTGTCATTTAGTAATTCATGGATCTCTACAAATTTGGATTTGAGACTGTTTATATTAAGATGGGATACCATGAATTTGTTGGTATGATTTTAACGAACAGTCTTAATTTCATCGAAAACTGATGTTAGCGTTTCATTGCAATTAACAGACCTATCACCATTATATGGTATTGATTGACCTTCAAAGAACGAATCAGAAAATTGAAATGTAAGACATGTTTTGCATAACCATGGATCTTCACTATTGCTTAGTAGATGATATTCATTGGGTGTTATATCAGCACATTTAATGTGCCACCAGTAGAAGCATGATTCACACAGAACTGCTTGGTGGTTTTTTGCCACTGTAGTGTGACATTTCTTGTTCCCACACTGATATTTTGATGGGCCTGGGTTAACAGACACATCCCCACTGATTAACAGTAATACCAGAAATCTGTGGCTCTGTCTGAGTTCAACTGGGACAGATAATGGCTGTAATCTAGCATGTTTCAGATGGTAGAAAATTGAAATGTAAAGGTCAATATTTAGTTCCTTTGCAAATATAATGTTAATAATAGCGACGTTGTTGTTTACTGTCGAGTTTTTATATGCATTCTGCAATGAATAAGTTGCTTGTGTTTCTACATCACCTGATACATTCTGATCATTCAGTTGGTAAGATGAAAGTGTCAATAAAAAGGCACAAATATGCTGTATTTTTAACAACATGTTTGTTTATACCGGAACCGGAAATGTAAAAAAATCACTAGTGGCGAGTCTGCAAACCACTGTTTGTTTCAAAGAGTGAAATTCACCATTTGCTGTAAATTTTGTTAAAACGAGCACATAATTGTGTTCGGTAGGTAGGTTGAATACTCTGTGCTGAATGTGATACTTGGAAGTGCGCTGTTTATACAATTTCCAAGAATTTTTTTCTAAGTTTCAAAAAGGCCTCTGATCTTTTCGAGCATGTGTTTTGAGTATTTAGGAAGCTTTTCCATCAACAATTTTGAAGCATTTGAATGTGATGAAGTGTATTAAAACGCATGAATCTTCTCCAAAAGTTTCAAATAGTTTCTAAGCAGTGAATGTAATTAAAGGGAGATGTCACTTGAAATTATATATCTGGAGCTGTGACTCCCCTGATTTCCTCATCACGCCGGGTATTCGTATACTCGGAACAGGTGCGGACACTTAGAACTCAGTGCAAGCTAGTTATTTTGAACGTTTTCATTTGCCAATTTTGAATTTTTGGACACTACAGATCGTGGAGCATGACGGCCACGGAACACGGAACAGCATGCTCCGCGGTCTGTAGTGTCCAAAAATTCAAAATTGACCAATGAAAACGTTCACAGGGGCGGATCTAGGATTACAAGTTAGGGGGCGCACTTAAAATAATCGCGCCGAGCGGAGCGAGACGCGAAAATTTTTGGGGTATTTCGTGTGAAAAATCACGATTTTACGCAAGAAAAATCTTATTTTTTCCAATTTAAGGGGGCGCGCGCCGGTTGTCCCCCCCTGGATCCACCCCTGGTTCAAAATGACTAGCTTGCACTGCGTTTCCGAATACCCGTCGTGCTATATTAGCCAATTTTCTCATGTTTCTCTGTTGAAAATGGGGTAATTTGTCTTGAAGTGTTTGTAGAATGGATGGATTTTGATAAAATTAATGTCCAAGGGATTATAAGTCATAAGTCATAAGTTTATTGGTTCACCAATCAAGGGCCCACAGGGGGCATATACAATAAGAGCAAATTAAAATATAATTATAATATCACTCTGTTTTTTGTTGTTAGAATACCAAATTATTTGTTAGGTCGCTGAATCTAACAACTCATACAAAGCCTATCACAAATACGACGTGGGTTCGCGCCCGGCTTTGTAAGTTACAAAAAAGGGTGCACTCGACTCGCAACCGCAAGTGATACAGTTTACCAGTTGCTTGCCCATGGTCGGTGGTTCTCTCCGGGTACTCCGGCTTCCTCCACCACTAAAACTGGTCGCCATGATATAGCTGAAATATTGTTGAAAGTAGCATTAAACACCAAAATCAAAATCAAATCACCAATTATTTGTCTCATCGTTTTACTAAAATTGAATTTAACTGATTGTGATCTATGATACCAAAAATAATCAGATGATTTTTATGCGTTATAAAAAAAATTGGATGTCACAATAATAAATTTAGCAAAACTGAATAATTGAATCTGATCCCACATCGACTCTTTGCAATATTATGTCATATTATAAAATCGATCTAAGCTTGGTTATCAGGGGTTAATTTTTATAATACAAATTGATATGTGTAGTAAAATAAATACCTTATTCTTTTCTTAGATAAAAATCTATCTAAGGGACGGACCATTTAACTTCCGTAGGGGGGAGGGGAATATGGTTTTTTTTCTAAAAAAAATATTCTGAAAAAAAATAATCTGAACGAATAAAAGAAACCATAGCTCCCCCTTTGCAAGTTAAATAGTCGGTCCCTAAGCGACCTTACTGTAGCTTTCTATACTTTGTTGATGATACCATGACTTGCCATTAGAAATTAGTAGAAAACAATAAGAAGTGAATTTTATCGGAAAGGAATTTAATGAATCCGCGTTTAAATCATAACATCATAATTTATGAACGTCTCTCAAAAATGACTTCAAGATGATTTTCTTATTAATCGTCGACTGCTTCAAAAGTTCAAAAGTAATTAGATAAACTAAAAGGGCAATGCAATGGGTAAAATTTATAATGATTTATTACATTTAACAGGCGAATGATATGCTTAATAGAGGGACTGAAGACTGCCTCTCCCTCTCTCTCTCTCGCTCTCCTTTTTATTTTTTATTTATTTTTTTTAGGGGGCGAACGTCCCCTCCGCCCCGCTCTGGATCCGCCACTGACTATGAGATAGAAATACCAACAAGATATAGTTTATTCAACATTGCTTGTTACAATTTATCTTCAAAGTCCAAGCTCACAGTTTTCCGGTTGTTGACTGATTTTGTCTGTTTTTTGATTTGTGAGTTTTGCCTTTCCCAGGAAGATTGTTCGGTGTTCGGTAATTTTGTTATAAGTTATGTGGTTATTACCCTTATTATATTGATAAATTGTACGAATTGCTTAAAAATCTAAATTCCGCTCTTGATCATGATGATGTTGAGCTAAGAATGTTTTCTGAAAGTCTACCAGAAAATTTTATAAATTTTAACATGTATAAAGAAATAAAAAAATGATAAGGCGTCTGGGGACGATATGGTAAGAAATAAATTCATAAAAAACTTCAGATATGTTTTTATCATTATACGTTAATCTATTTAATCTTATTTTTAACTCTGGTATCATTCCCGATACTTGGCTCGCAGGCAACATTGTACTATTTTATAAAAACAGAGCGACAAAAACTGATTCCAAAAACTTTCGACCTATTACTATTTTGAGTTGTTTTTGGTAAATTATTTAGATCAGTTATGAATAATAGATTGAAAACTTTTTCTGACGAATTTCTCCTCTTAAATGAAAACCCGACAGGGTTTATGAAAAAATATACAATGCTAGACAACATTTTTGTTATATATATGACCGTTTTGAGCTCCTGAAACTGAAGAAAAAGAAACTTTGCTGTGCATTTACAGACGTCGGAAAGGTTTTCGATACTGTGTGGCGTGATGGCTTGTGCTACAAGTTATTTATATGTGTAATAATAAGGGTAAGATGTACCATGTAATTTTAAACTTGTATAATAATATACAATCTAGAATTGTTTATAAAGATTATGTTTCGAATTTCTTCCCATGTTTAAACGGTGTTAGACAAGGTACACATTTATCTATTTCCTTTTTTGTGCGCACTATATCTAAATAATTGAGAGACTTTTTTGACAATCAAAAATGTACAAGGCAAGCATTTCCAAAGACTTCGAAAACGAATTACAAATTGATGTGAAATTATTCACTGTTCTTTATGCCGACGATACAGTACTGTTGGCAGAGTCTAGTGAGGAAACATTTGGCGTAAAAAATGAATCACTCGCCCACTCGAACTCACACCGTTGGTACATGCACTGCAACACCAATTATTTTAGTATATAGGGTTGAACGTTCCGAACTCTACCATTTGACTGAAATATGACTGAAAGGGGCGTAAATACACAAATTCTAACCCTTAATAATTATAAGTTTTGTGAGTTTTCCTTCTTTATGGTTTATTCTAAAAAATATTCCAACAATCTGTAAATTTCTGAAGATATCATCATGTGGAGGTTTTCCAACCTAAAAGTACAATTCATAGAGTAAAAGAAAACATATAAAAAAGGGCATAAAATGATTCCATAGCTCAAAATCCTGAATTTATCACTGATGAATTCTACCATTTTCATTAAAAAAAATTCAACGAGAACATGCATTGTACAATGAAAATTTAAACTTTAAATTAGCTTACCTGATTCATTTCCTCTTTCGTTGCCATTGTAGTATTTTATTCCGTTAAATACTCATTCATATGTTAATGTGACATAATAAACAGGGACGTAATTCTGCCTTGCCTGGAAGAGTCAAACAGCACAGATTGTTCTTCCTACAAGGAAAAGTCAAACGGCACCAAATCTGCCGTATCGAAGGTATTAAATCATGATTTGTCCTTCATGGCAAAATAGAATGAGACAGATTCCCTCACGTACGAAAAAGTTAAGTATCACAAATTCTGCCTTGAATCAAAAGCATTAAATCCGGGATTTGTCCTTGCTTGTAAAAATAGGATAACATAAATTCTCTCACGTAAAACAACACAAATTCTACGGAAAATGAAACTAGCACAAATTTCTTTCTTGCATATAAAACAAAGCAACAACAAATTTTCCTTGTTTAAAAAAATTAAATATTAAAAAATCTCCCTAATACAATTACTATATATGTTGGAGACGAATTGCAGCGTAAATGAACCAATAGTCCTATTCAAAGCTTTATAAGTCACACCTAGTCACGCGGTATATGATCTGTTATAATATGGCCGACAACACTTTATACTGTTTTCCTGTTTTACCTGCTAATGCCCACACAATGCTGTTTTTAATGTGACTGTCAACCTTAACGCACATGCGTAGTATGAACAGTCAGAACATAGATATTCTTTTTTGTTGATTTAAAGTACACAATTTTATAAAACATACACAATTTTATAAAACACAATTTTACTCTGTTATAAAAGATGAGGTGTCGTTGGCAATACGATATTTAATCTAATACATATTGCAGAACATTTTAACTTTCTTACAGACACAATAAGTACATGAATGTTCTATTGTAATGATCCATTGTGTTATTAATTTTTTTGTTAGTTGTAGATTTAGACAATTGAAATGGGGATTGTCGATGATTTACAGCAATTAACAGAGTATGTATATGTAAATTACGTACCTGTAACTTAAAACTCCAAATCGAAACCGGCAGATGGCGGAATATACCATCAGATGAGAGATATTGCACTTTATGTGAAGACCAATTGATTGGTAATGAATTTCACTACTTATTTGTTTCTAAAAATCCGACACTAGTACAGATACGATCAAAATATATTCCGACTTACAGCTGACTGATTCTTTATGAGGTAGGTAGTAAGTCAGGTCACAGCTGACTGATTCTTTATGAGGTAGGTAATATCTTAAAGGAGTTAACAAAACGGTCTTCTGTAGGGTTTAGCAAAACAATCGTCTGTAGGAGTTTACAAATTTGTCTTCTTTAAGAGTTAATAAAATGGTCTTCTGTAGGAGTTAACCAAATGGTCTTCTGTAGGTGTTAACAAAACAGTCTACTGTAGGAGTTTACAAATTTGTCTTCTGTAGGAGTTAACAAAATGGTATTCTGTAGGAGTTAGCAAAATGTTCTTCTGTAGGTGTTAACAAACCGGTCTTCCGTAGGAGTTAACAAAATTGTCTTCTGTAGGAGATAACAAAATGTTCTTCTGTAGGAGTTAACAAAATTGTCTTGTGTAGGAGATAACAAAATTGTCCTCTGTGGGAGTTAACAAAACGATCTTCTGTAGGAGTTAACAAAATGGTCTTCTGTAGGAGTTAACAAACCGATCTTTTGTGGAAATTAACAAAACTGTCTTCTGTAGGACTTAGGAAAACGATCTTCTGTAAGAGTTAACAAAACTTTCTTCTATAGGAGTTAACAAAATTGTCTTCTGTAGGTGTTAATAAAACGGTATTTTGTAAGAGTTAGCAAAATGGTCTTCTGTAGGATTTAACAAAATGTTCTTCTGTAGGAGTTAACAAAATGTTCTTCTGTACGAGTTAACAAAATTGTCTTCTGTAGGAATTAACAAAATGGTCTTCTGTAGGAGTTAACAAACCGATCTTTTGTGGAAATTAACAAAACGGTCTTCTGTAGGATTTAGGAAAACGATCTTCTGTAGGAGTTAACAAAATGGTCTTCTGTAGGAGTTAACAGAATTGTCTTCTGTAGGGGTTAATAAAACGGTATTTTGTAAGAGCTAGCAAAATGGTCTTCTGTAGAATTTAACAAAATGGTCTTCTGTAGGATTTAACAAAATGTTCTTCTGTAGGAGTTAACAAAACGTTCTTCTGTAGGAGATACCAAAATGGTCTTCTGTAAGAGTTAACAAAATGGTCTTCTATAAGAGCTAGCAAAATGGTCTTCTGTAGGAGTTAACAAAATTGTCTTGGGTTTCCTCCACCAATAATGCAGACCGCCACGACATAACTTAAATATTGATGGACACCACCACCCTTGCCCTATTAAAATTGATTGCGAAAATGAAGAGGAAATTTAGTTTCATGGTACAATATCTTGTTGTAGTTTGCTTTCTCTTCAAAATAGTCTTATACTAATGATTTAATAAGTTAACTGTAAATATATACACATCAAGGGTTGTATTGATAGTGTGGTATTTTTTGTAAATATATACACATCAAGGGTTGTATTGATGGTGTGGCATTTTTTGCATGTTGTTAATGTTTCTTTTATTTATTCTAATATTAAGAACAGAAAAGTAGATTTATCTTAATGATACAAGAGAAGTCAAACTTAATGCTTAATAAAACAGTTCAGATGGAGGAAATAAAGAACATTTCAATACTACATGTATATTGTAATGTATATGTTTTAACGAACATTAAACTAAAATTACCTGTTTCGGTGTAGACCCACAATACGATCTTAACCCCGTAACTATTTAATGGAGTGTCTGTAACAAGCCATAAGAGAGAACGCTCATGTATTTGTGTGTTAGGAGTATCGATTTTGTTTCTTTCTACGATTTTGATATTTCCTTTTAAAATTATTCCGACGGTGTGGTATCTTGTGTTTTGTTTTTACTTCTTTTTATTCTAATATTCAGAACAGCACAGCAGAATTATTTTAATAATACAACAGAAGTCCCACCTTTTCTATTTTAAAACGTTTCAGATCGAGAAAATGTTAATAGTACATAGCAATGGATATGCTTTAATTGACGCTACTTTAAATGACTTGTATAGTTAACATGATACGTTTGTTGTTTAAAGGTCGAGTGATACGATGAAAACTGAGGACCTACTTATATTTAAATCTGATATCTACGTTTTTATTACAATAGTTTTCAAATATTTTGCATGCAATTAAAAATATACAAAAAAATGTATATCATTTTAAAGATCTTCTATCATACTGTATACATTCTTGGGTATTTAAAAATATTATTCACCTTACAATGAAGCTTTGAAAAACAACAAAGTTACGCCACGTTCGTCGAACTTAAATTCTTATTTAAGGACAACTGCTATTTCATTGAACGTCGATGCCTTATTATACGTGTTGTATTTAAGATCGGTACATTTACATTATACAATTTATAGATTTAATTATGGAACATATCTACATGCGTATGAATCCAGTAGGAAAGTGGAGCAGTGATTTATGATTTTTTTTTCAGATTGATGCATAGGCACTTGAACCTAATTTAATAACGTAGCTACGCCCCTGAAAGCATTCACGTTACAGGTCGAACAAGACCACCCAAGGATCATTCATGTGCATCTTCATTTTAATTTAGGTGAAATGTCTTTTTAACTATTTTTCATAGTACCCTAATAAACTATTCCAAGGCGAAGTTGATCTTAAATTTCCAGTTACATGTATTTCCAAAAAACAGATTTGATTAAATGAGCACTAAAGCGTAATTCAATACAATTGTAAACGTTTTAGTCGAGAAAAATATTGTAGGTTTGACAGAAAGCGATGAAAGTGATGATGAATTCGATGATGTTTTATACTCGTTGATTGATGGTGAAGAGGAAGACTAGTGAGAACTGTTTCGCCAATTTTCAATACTGTTTGGCCGTTTGCAACACTCATTGTTCAGGTCATTTGTTGAAGAATAAAACTGAAATATGGAAATATTGAGTATATCATGTATATTTGTCAGTTTTCAAGTAGAGGAAGGGGTGGAATTTGGCTGAAATGGGCATCATAATATGCATATATGAGGGTTAATGGTTTTTAAAATAAATGCTAATACATTCAGCATTCAGATAAAACTATATTGATTGGACAAAAATTTGCATAAAGCAGCTCAACCTGGCCAATAAGGAATATTCTGTAAAAATTCTGAAAATCAGAAATTACCCATTTTTCATGTTTTCTGACATTGGTAGAATTCAAACCCTCTTAGATGATGTTCATATGATTTGTTCAAATAAAGAATTGAAAGATCATACAGGGCAAATAAAATTTTCACCCTGCCCGACCATCTTTCTAAGGAAATAAACCGAGTTTTATCAAATTTGACGTGTTTTTTTAGAGGGGTAGGGCTAATATTTTGCAATTTATTTGTTAATCAGTAGGTAGAAGGAACATAATTATTCTCTTTTTACATTGTTATCGTTCCCAGATATAAAAATCAACCGTCATTATGATGTGGTATCCTTTATTTTATTAGTAAAATTAAGATATAGGCAGAATCCTGTGAAAATCTGCAAAATTGAAATATCCCATTTTTGAAGTATTTTGACCACAAAAATGACTTCATAAAGGATTACTAGTGCTTGATTTATTAAATGTGATATATTTGCTTGGCTTAGCATAAAAGAGATCGCAGCTTAGTACGAAATATTTGTTTATCTAAACTTTAAAGGGAAAAAATGTCTTTTTTTGTCATTTCAGGAAGGGGGAGGGGTAAGTTTTTCACGTCTGACAAAATCTGATAGCCACAAAGTGTATATATCTTGTATTCAATTGAAAGTCAATACTATAAGCTTTCATTTGATACCATATTGATATACTTTCAAAACTGTTTAGCATACATTTAATGCTCACAAGGACAAAAAATTGAAAAAAATCAAAAATCCTCAAAAAGCCGCGACAGGGTGTAAATATTAGCTTCAAACGGCAAGTTCGTCCAAAAATCTTCAATGCTAACATTTTTTTCTTCAAGAAGATATATAGGAGGAATTAAAAACAATATGTTAACATGGAATATGTGGGTGTACGGGGGGTTATGCTAGCCCACGGACTAATACTGATGAGAAAATATTATGCGATTTTTGGCAGGGTAAGGGGTAATATTTTGCTCCTAAAAGCCCTATACAAGGTGGTAGTAGAACACATTTTATCTTATTATGTCTCCATAATATAACGTCACACAACAGATGTATAATTTTGTTGTCAATTTATACTATGAAAAATATATTACGTGTTGTGGTCTGAATAGAGCTAAAATCGGTAAAAATCATAATATTCCATTTTTCGGCAATCTCCACTACAAAACATGTTTTTTGATGATGTAATGGGTTTAATTTTCCATAAATGCAATAGTTTTAATAAATTCATTACAAAAATATCATCTAAGTTGTGCTATATTTTGTCAATTGAAAACAAAAAGCAAAAAATCTCGTTTTTACGCAATTTTATCAGGGGAAGGGATATATTTTTTGCCTCCTACGATTACTGAACTTCATAAAATATTAATAACTTGTATTCATTTGAACGATAGTATAGTCAGCTATCCACCAAACCCCAGTTTTTTATATTCTAATAGTTGTGCATAAGTTACAAGACCCCAGCAACAGTGAAGAAAGAAAAAATCTGAAAATCCTGCAAAATTTTGGAAAGTTCATCCCAAAATATTCAATGTTAACATGTTTTTTCTTCAAAAGGACATACCAAAGGATCAACAAATATTAGTGGGTTTCGAAGGTGGTGGGGTGTGTGCACGGTAGGCTATCTCAGCCCATGACCTACTGCCTAAGGAGGCGTGGACGTAAAATAAAAAATATTATCATTTTGACAATTGGGTGTTGGTGTCTTTGACCGCTTTAATCTAGCAAATCATAAGAGCTCAGTCAAATATATTTCCAGATTCACTTAGGAAATTCCGTATGGAATCTAGAGAAGAAAAACCATCAAAATCAGACTTAAAATAAATTGAAAATTTTGGTTTTGTTGGCTCTATTTTAATTATCCATTTTGTCATTAATTTATTTGTTGGTTGTAGAGTTAGAACATTGAAATGGGGACCAGTGTTGATTTACCTGTGCAATCAGTATATATCACCACCAGCGTTGTGAGTTTGAATCCAGAACATAGGAAAAAGTACTCGATACAACATTATGTGACAAATTTGTAAGCGACTTAAGACAGTCCGGTGGTTTACTCCGGGTACTCCAGTTTCCTCCATCGATAATGCTGACTGTCACAACATAACTTAAATATTGATGGATATGGCGATAAACACCACAACCTTTACCCCATTAAAATTGATTTCGAAAATGAAGAGGAAATTTATTTGCATGGTATAATATTTTGTTGTAGTTTGCTTTCTCTTCAAAAAAGTCCTATTCTAATGATTTAACAAGTTAACAGTAAATATATACACATGAAGGGTTGTTTTGACGGTGTGGTATTTTTTACATTTTGTCTATTTTTCTTCTATTTATTCTAATATTAAGAACAGAAAAGTAGATTTATTTTAATGACACAAGAGAAGTCAAACATTGTGCATGTTAACACGTTTCAGACCGAGGATATAAAGGACATTTCAATACTACATGTATATTGTAATGTATATGTTTTAACGGACATTAAATTAAAATTACTTGTTTCGGTGTAGACCCATAATACTAGCTTAACCCCGTAGCTATTTAATGAAGTGTCTGCAACAAGCCATGAGAGAGAACGCTCGGGTATTTGAGTGGTAGGAGTATCGATTTTCTTTCTTTCTACGATTTTGATATTTCCTTTTAGAATTATTCCGACGGTGTGGTATCTTGTGTTTTGTTTTTATTTCTTTTTATTCTAATATTCAGAACAGAACAGCAGAATTATTTTAATAATACAAGGGAAGTCCGGCCACCTTTTCTATTTTAAAACGTTTCAGATCAAGGATATTTTAATACTTCATAGTGATGGCTATGTTTTTTTTACTGACCTATTTTAAATGATTTGCATAGTTAATATAATATATTTGTGGTTTAAGCATCGCATGATACGATCGAAACTGAGGACTTACTTATATATCAATCTGATATCTACGGTTTTGTTAAAACTGCTTTCAAATATTTTGCATACAATTAAAAATATATATCATTTTAAACATTCGCTATCATATTGTATACCTTCTCTTTGGTATTTAGGAAAAAAACATATAATTCACCTTACAATAAAACTCTGAAAAACAGCATATTTACGCTACGTTGGCCGAACTTAAATTTTTATTTGTAGTTTTTACATAAATTTGAATATTGCTACAATAATAGTATTCAATGCAAACTCCACGATTTTATAGATGTGATATCTCTGTCAATATTGTAATATTAAGAAGAGTTTGAAGACCAATGGAGTAATCAGAATCCATATACCGAAGAAGAACTGAAAACACAATGGCCTAAAGAAAAAGTACAAAAGGACAATCAACGATCCAGAAAACATACATATAAAACTAAAGATCGAATAATATGAATCCCACTAAAAACCGGTGGTGAACTCAGGTGATTCCGGGCAGGTATCAGTTCCTGCTCCACTAGTTACACCCGTTGTGTTAATCTAGTTACAAACCGGTGGTGAACTCAGGTGATTCCGGACGGATATCAGTTCCTCCTCCTCTATTTACACCCGTTGTGTTAATCTAGTTACAAACCGGTGGTGAACTCATGTGATTCCGGACGGGTTTCAGTTCCTGATCCTCTAGTTACACCCCTCGTGTTAATCTAGTTACAAACAGGTGGTGCACTCAGGTGATTCCGGGCGGGTATCGGTTCCTTCTCCTCTAGTTACACCCGTCGTGTTAATCTAGTTACAAGCCGGTGGTGAACTCAGGTGATTCCGGATGGGTATCAGATCCTGCTCCACTAGTTATACTCGTCGTGTTAATCTAGTTACAAACCGATGGTGAACTCAGGTAATTCCGGACGGGTGTCAGTTCCTGCTCCTCTAGTTACACCCGTCGTGTTAATCTAGTCACAAACCTGGTTATTAGTCATGAATGAGGAAAGGACCAGGAAGTGCTTACGACAAGTGGAACATATCCGTGGTCATGTGTGACACAGATATTCAATAACGACCAACCAAGTCATGGTGGCCACCGTATAACTGTCGAAGTGATGACTTCAACTTAACCAACTTAAATTAATTTCACTACTTGTCAACAAAATAAAAAGTAAATATACAGTAGATTTATTTTAATGACACAAGGGACGTCAAACATTGTGCATCCTTAAACGTTTCAGACCGAGGATATAAAGGACATTTCAATACTACATGTATATTGTAATGTATATGTTTTAACGGACATTAAATTAAAATTACTTGTTTCGGTTGAGACCCATAATACTAGCTTAACCCCATAACTATTTAATGAAGTTTCTGTAACAAGCCATGAGAGAGAACGCTCGGGTATTTGAGTGGTAGGAGTATCGATTTTGTTTCTTTCTACGATTTTGATATTTCCTTTTAGAATTATTCCGACGGTGTGGTATCTTGTGTTTTGTTTTTACTTCTTTTTATTCTAATATTCAGAACAGAACAGCAGAATCATTTTAATAATACAAGAGAAATTCGGCCACCTTTTCTATTTTAAAACGTTTCAGATCAAGGATATTTCAATACTTCATAGTGATGGCTATGTTTTTTTTAACTGACGCTATTTTAAATGACTTGCATAGTTAATATAATATATTTGTTGTTTAAGCATCGCATGATACGATCGAAACTGAGGACCTACTTATATATCAATCTGATATCTACGTTTTATTACAATGGCTTTCAAATATTTTGCATACAATTAAAAATATATATAATTTTAAAGATTCGCTATCATATTGTTTACCTTCTCTTTGGTATTTAAAAAAAAGATATAATTCACCTTACAATAAAACTCTGAAAAACAGCATATTTACGCTACGTTGGTCGAACTTAAATTCTTATTTGTAGTTTTTACATAAATTTGAATATTGCTACAATAATAGTATTCAATGCAAACTCCACGATTTTATAGATGCAGAAAATGTGATAACTCTGTCAATATTGTAATATTAAGAAGAGTTTGAAGACCAATGGAGTAATCAGAATCCATATACCGAAGAAGAACTGAAAACGCAATGCCCAAAAGAAAAAAGTACAAAAGGACAATCAACGATCTAGAAAACATACATATAAAACTAAAGATCGAATAATATGAATCCCACTAAAAACCGGTGGTGAACTCAGGTGATTCTGGGCGGGTATCGGTTCCTGCTCGACTAGTTACACCCGTCGTGTTAATCTAGTTACAAACCGGTGGTGAACTCAGATGATTCCGGGCGGGTATCGGTTCCTGCTCCTCTAGTTACACCCGTCGTGTTAATCTAGTTACAAACCGGTGGTGAACTCAGATGATTCCGGGCGGGTATCGGTTCCTGCTCCACTAGTTGTACCCGTCGTGTTAATCTAGTTACAAACCGGAGGTGAACTCAGGTCATTCCGGACGGGTATCAGTTCGTGCTCCTGTAGTTACACCCGTCGAGTTAATCTAGTTACAAATCTGATAATAAGTCATGAATGAGGAAAGGACCAGGAAGTGCTTACGACAAGTGGAACATATCCGTGGTCATGTGTGACACAGATATTCTATAATGGCCAACCAAGTCATGGTGCCGACCGTATAACTGTCGAAGTGATGACTTCAACTTAACCGGCTTATATTCATTTCACTACTTGTCAACAAAATAAAATAAAAAAGTAAATATACGGTAGCTTTATTTTAATGACACAAGAGAAGTCAAACATTGTGCATGTT
>MJUT01063931.1:15134-46973 GCA_002080005.1 Gigantidas platifrons
CCAGTGTTACCAGTGTTCCCAGTGTTACCAGTGTCTTTAGATTGTCATTTCTTAGTTGACCGCTCAGTTTTCTCTAACGTACATTTACTGTCTTGTTATGTACGCTAATTGTCGCTTACAAAATATGTTTTGTTCGTTTTTTACTCGTATTGGTTATGAGTGGAGTTCACGTTTTAGTATCTTATTTGCATTAATCTACATATACTGACGTCCAACATGATTACCATATCAGACGATGTTCGTGTCCTTCAATAGTAACACGACGAGTGCCACAGGTAATTAGCGGTAATTAGCGGTGTTCGTATTGTCCAATCTGATGTTTTTTTTGTGAAGCTGTTAGACAACCATTTCAGAACTTGTGGTTCCTATCAGGATTTCCTTGATAAAGACCAAGGGTTTTCTTGGTTAAGTTAAAGTCATCACGTAGAAAGTTTTACGGTCGCGACCATGACTTGGTTGACTGATATGGAATATCTGTGTCACAAACGATCACAGTAATATTCCACTTGTAAACACTTTCCGGTCCTCTCCTCATTCTTTACTTATCGCCAGATTTAGTAACTAGATTAACATGACGGTGCCACTAGTGGAGCAGAACTGCTTACCCTTCCGGAGCACCTGAGTTCACCCCCGGTTTTAGTTGGGTTCGTGTGTGTTACTCGATCTTTAGTTTTATGTGTATGTTTTGTAGATCGTTGTGTGTCCTTTTGTACTTTTTTCTTTGGCGTTGACCGTTACTGTGTCACAAATGATCACGAATATGTTCCACTTGTAAACACTTCCTGGTTCTTTCCTCATTCATGAATTATCGCCGGGTTTGTAGTTAGATTAACGATTAATACGACGGGTGTCACTAGTGGAGCAGGCACTGTTTACCCTTTCGGAGTACCTGAGTTTACCCCCGGTTTCTAGTAAGGGTTCGTGTTACTCGATCATTAGTTTTATGTGTATGTTTTGTAGATCCTTGATTGTCCTTTTGTACTTTTTCTTTTGGCTATTGTCTTGTCTGTTCTTCTTCGATATACGGATTATGATTGCCCCTTTGGTATCTTCAAATTCTTCTTGCCTTTTTATCTCTTTTTCAAGTGATATCTAAGTAAAGGGTCAGCATGCTCGGCTCCAAGTTTGTCACCTACCGAGCGAGCACGTTTGCGTATCCCCGGGTTTTTTTGTGGGTTCCCTTTGGCTCATTTTCTTTTTAACTTGCGTGTTTATTTTTTGTCCATTCTTTATTGCCCCTTCGGTTTTCGTTAATAATATATGCTAGCGTTTGACATAAAGTTTTTACTAACATTTCTCAGTAGGCCAAATTAACGCACTATGAATTCGCTACTATTGGCTAATAATATGATAATAGGTGTTACCTAACTTGGGACGAAGTCCAATAATTTTTTAAAACAATATAGCGGGGACCAAACTCCGGACAGTTTTCATTATTACTACCGAACATGGTTCAAAACCGGAAGTAGTTTCTGCAGAAATCCCCTGTATTTGTTTTTGGTGCGTCATTTCCGGTGCATGAAATTAAAGGCATTAATGATATGGGAAAAAATGCTATTTCTACCATAGTTGGGACTTCGTCCCATATTATAGGTACGCATCTTAGCGGACGAAGTAAATACACAACTCGAACTAAGAACGTGACGTAAATTAATGCTGGAATTATTCCACACTCCTAGAACAGATTAAGTATGTGAAAACTGCTTCTGGTCATGGATAAAGAAATCTTGACGATAATAAAGGGGTAATCACAAGCCCTAAAATCGAAGAAGGACAGACAATACAATGAATAAAAGACAAACAATACACAGACAAATAAAGATCGAGCAAGACGAACCCAGTAAACACCGGGGGTGAAAACAGGTGCTCTGGAAGGATAAATAGTTCCTTCTCCACATGTGGTACCCGTCCTTATTCATAAGGAACGGATTGTGATTAACGACAATGTGGTCATTTGTGACACAGATACCCCGTAACAGTTATCCAAGTGTCATGTTGGTGTAAAACTTTCGAAGTGATGACTTCAACTCAGCCACTAGAAACCCTTGGATCAAATAGCGTGCTTGTTATCAGCAACGCTTTATCAAGGAAATCATGATAGGAACAACAAGCTCTGGAATATCGGATCAATTAAGAGATGTCAAGGCAACCAATATAGCGAATCAAATATTATTTTGCATTTTTTATTCAATTTTTGTGACAATATTAATACAATAGTCAATAAAATAATCAATAAAAACAGTAACAATGATATACAAATATACACTGTGTACAAGTGAGAAAATAAATGGTTTGATATCACAGACGGGAATCATTTCTAGCTACAATTTCCCTCAGTAATGGAACAGCATTGCCAGTTGGTGGAGGAATGGTAGACTGTCTACGCTAAAAATGAAAGATAAAAATTTGAATAGCACAATGAATATAAAATGGTGTATTTATGAATAATAAATTTTTAATTGATATAATACACAATATAAATAATTTACATAATATTGCTTGGAATATTTCTTTCTGGGAAAATAAATTCATTTGCAGATTGAAACATATTTTATATTTACGTATAAATAGGTAAATGGTTAAAACTGGAACTTTTCATTCATAATAAAGCTCTCAAGGGAGTCCCGTGGTAAAGACAAAAAAATGAAAAACAGAAGACAGCCCACGGTTGGAACAATTCCAAAATCTAATAGAAAAATAGCAGAAATAGAGACACCCTTTACACATATTGATGACGCCCACTGTCCTGGCTCTGTACAGACACGTCAGTAATAGTGGCAGAGTTAAAAATAGAGACACCCTTTACACATATTGATGACCGACCACTGTCCTGGCGCTGTACAGACACGTCAGTAATAGTGGCAGAGCTAAAAATAGAGACACCCTTTACACATATTGATGACGCTCACTGTCCTGGCGCTGTACAGACACGTCAGTAATAGTGGCAGAGTTAAAAATAGAGACACCCTTTACACATATTGATGACCGCCCACTGTCCTGGCGCTGTACAGACACGTCAGTAATCGTGGCAGAGTTAAAAATAGAGACACCCTTTACACATATTGATGACAGCCCACTGTCCTGGCGCTGTACAGACACGTCAGTAATAGTGGCAGAGCTAAAAATAGAGACACCCTTTACACATATTGATGACAGCCCACTGTCCTGGCTCTGTACATGCACTCCAGTAGTAGTGGCAGAGTTAAAAATAGATACACCCTTTACACATATTGATGACGCCCACTGTCCTGGCTCTGTACAGATACGTCAGTAATAGTGGCAGAGTTAAAAATAGAGACACCCTTTACACATATTGATGACCGCCCACTGTTCTGGCTCTGTACAGACACGTCTGTAACAGTGGCAGAGCTAAAAACAGAGACACCCTTTACACATATTGATGACCGCCCACTGTCCTGGCTCTGTACAGACACGTCAGTAATAGTGGCAGAGCTAATCTAACTTAAAGGGTTAAAATTTTCCCTGATGTATATATGACATGATTTTCCCATAGCGAGGTACTGCCCATCCGATAAGAGAAGACACTGGTCATCCGGAACGAATCAAATTCACTAATCGACATGAATGAGTACATTGTGCGTGTTTAATGACACTTTTTTCAAGAGAACTAATACATAGCATACAGCAGCTCACAGAGAGCAACAGTTAGTTTAGAGTGATCGTTGTCTAGTTTTGCTTGTATTTGATGGTGAAGTCACTAATATACATGACGTGACGGTATGATAGTTTGGTTTACAACTACCTATGCAATTAGTGCCTATTACCACTCTACCGTTATAAGTTCGAATCCCACTTATGGCGAGGTGTATTCGAAGCAACATTATGTGATAAAGTTAGTCAGTTGATTGCGGCAGGCTGGTGTAAAGTTAGTCAGTTGATTGCGGCAGGCTGGTGTAAAGTTAGTCAGTTGATTGCGGCAGGCTGGTGGTTTTCCCCGAGTATTCCAGTTTCCTCCACCAATAAAACTGACTGCTACAATATAACTACAATATTGTTGAAAGTGGTATTAAACACCAAACATGTATCAGCCAAAAACAAGTTTTATAATATTTTCCAGCCATCAAGTTATCGCTTAGTGAAGGCTTAGTAATAGTTGTATCATGCTTTCTCGTCGTTTCTATTGTCAACAGCCGTACAATATCTCATGATACCCAGAGAGGAGATGGAGCTAGATGACGTCACTTCATACAATATCTCATGATACCCAGAGAGGAGATGGAGCTAGATGACGTCACTTCATACAATATCTTCGATACCAAAATATGCAAGATATCATCATAAAGCTTACATACTCTTCACTCAAACAGCTTACATACTCTTCACTCAAACAGCAAAATTAAAAACAAACAAACTTTGATTGACGTCGCAAGATACATGCCCCTTATAGAACAAAATTACTCGTGTATCATCAGATATCTTGATAGGTCAGACTAGTTCTGTGAACTCGTCACATGGCCTACCTAAATATCTCATGATACACTCGCCTTTTTGTTCAATAAATGTAACTAGTAGTATTAAACATTTGACTTTACAATGTGAAAGATGAAGCTGAAATAATTAAAATATGTACGAGTAGAAGTATGTAAACAATGTAATTTACTTACGAAACTGACATCAAGTCTTAACGACAAGAGCGATGGACATGCAATATACATATACACACACATACATATACATATATAGAATCATGCTGCAATTGTTATAATATACACACAAACATATAGTATACATATCGACTACACAGTACAAACACTGGGTACAAGTGCTTCAAGTTTATTTTTGAAGGTATTGTGCAAATATATAACACCAAGTGCTCCTTGTTTTTTTTGCTTTTTACGGTTGAAGACATCAATCTTCATCATTTAGAAATTTAAACCATTTCATATGTTGGATCTGCAAACTTGGTTATATGTGATTTACTCATTTAGCATTAAGGACACAGTCGAAGCTTATTATCTCGAACATGGGTAAGTCGTTGCCATGGATAACTCGATTACTCGAAGATATGCAAGTAAAAAGAGTCGAATCTCAATATCTCGAACACGGGTAAGTCGTTGCAATGGATAACTCGATTATTCGAAAATATCAAAGTAAAAACAGTCGAATGTCGATATATCGAACACGGGTAAATCGTTGCCATGGATAACTCGATTACACGAAAATATCAAAGTCAAACAAGTCGAATCTCGATATATCGAAGACGGGTAAGTCGTTGCCATGTATAACTCGATTACTCAAAGATATAACAATAAGAACAGTCGGACCTCGATATCTCCAACATGGGTAAGTCGTTGTCATGAATAACTCGCTTACTCGAATAATTCGCAGTAACATGTTCGATTCATTGGATTTCGACACAACGAGGTCGACTGTTTAACTTCACAATAACCCTAGTTTGCAGCAAAACAGAAATGGGTCTGTTTGTTTAAAATATATATTTGTGCATTAATATCTAAAACATTTTGTTGTTTTTTGTTTGTTTTGCTAACACTGACGTCTACACATTAACTACCAGTACCTGGTTAACGATAGGAACTTCTGTTATTGATGTGAATATGGAAAGTGATCGGCTACCACGCCTAAAGCTTGTCGAATGTACCATTCTATTTTGACGAAATTGTTCCCAGTGTTTGCGAAGAGTCATTTGCACCTGGAGTTACAATAAACTTAATTAAAAAAAACACTATGTGATCTACCATCTTTTATTCCAATTTATATATAGGTATTGTCTAATGTTAGGCACAGTATTTAGGAGTAAGATCAAAGACTGATATTGGTTACTTCTCCGCTAAGTACGCATCATTGAGGGGGAAGAGCAAAGGCTGCTTTAGTTGAAATCAGGATAATTTGTTTGAGTGGAGCGCCATATCTACCACATACTGTTGTTTAAATTTGATAGCACTATGAAAAATCCAACTAAAAATGGTGGTCTATTGCAAACTGGACAGCATCGCCATCTCATCTCTAGCTTGTGCTCGCCGACAAAATTGCTCGTTTTGGCGTTAAACAACAGTCACTCATAGATATTAAGTACAAAAATAAGATGTAACTATATGTCGGGAACTCTGATCTCCACAGCCATTACCTGATCACTGTGTGTTTGACATTGACTGGGTAATAGCTAAAAATGTATTATACTTTGCCCAATTTTGAAATTAAATCAATATGTCATTAATTACGTGTCATGATGTCAATCAGCATAATTCTACGAGCTACTATAACCACGTAATGTAAGTATTGTTATTATCTGAAATTATGATTTTTTTTGTTTTGATAACTTTCCGTTCGTGCATGACATTTAGTTATTGATCGGAATGAATAGATTTATGCTACGACCCTGGTTTATAACTCAATACCAGCCTCAAATTGATTCGGTATGATATTAAAATTGCATTACAAAATGTGGTTTTCAAACATAAAACATTTTGATTGTCCCTTCGGTTTTCTCTAATGTTTATTTAATATGATACGACAAATTGTCAAAAACAACCCTGAAGTGTAATTGATTGACATAATTACCAATATATAAATGGAATATATGATGTAGCAACAATTAAAATAAACAATAATGTAAATAAATTAAAATCTATAATAACTTCTTTTTGTAGTAGATAATACATTAATAAAAGCTCTACAACTTGAGGAAATTCGGGGAATAGCATTCCTTTCCAAATTACCAATGACAAATCGTTTCATTTCATGACGAAATAATTGGAAATATTGTTGATACATAGGATACCTTGCTTAAAACAAACCTTAAAGAAGGAACTCGAGAAACTCAAGTTACATTCGCACGTCCTAATTAGTCGTTCACATTTTCGGTACAAGATTTTCAAGGTAGATTTACTACCTCCTTAAAAGACTTATTAAGGCTTATGTATAAATTGATAGAAAACAATTATTTCTGCCGCCAAATTGTATATCAAAGATATCTCGTCTAGTAAGATGCACAAAATAATAATCTGACCCTGCAGTTTTCAACAAGAAATTTTTTGTAAAATTTGAAGAACAATCACCGATTTTTTTATGTTGAAACTAGAGGCTCAGCACTGAGCTGAGCATGTGTCGCTCACGTTGCATTCTGCTCTGAAGAAACTTAATACAGAACATTCCATAGCCTATAGGTGCTTCCCACAGGCCTCTACATTAACATGTTTTTAACTTGTCCCTTCGGACATTACTACCTAAAACGAGTTGCAAGTCAAAATCATTTGGTCTTGTTTTATACTCGGTATATAAAAAAAAACTTCCGGTAGGGGATGGGGATGACCTCGGACCTCAACTCTTGGGGCATTTAATTTATCTTTTCACCCCGATCATAAATATATATGATTTTGGGAAGGGAACCTCAAACATTAAAAAGTTCACCTCAGGTAGGGGGTGAGGTATGACCCCCGGGGCCTGAGCTATAAGGCATTTAATTTGCCTAGTCACCCTGATCATAAATATATATGGTTTAGGGGTGGGGATCTCAACCATTAAAAAGTTCACTTCAGGTAGGGGTGGGGTAAGACACCCTGGGGCCTGAGCTATAAGGCATTTAATTTGCCTAGTCACCCTGATCATAAATATATATGGTTTAGGGGTGGGGATCTCAACCATTAACAAATTCACTTCAGGTAGGGGGTGGGGTATGACCCCTAGGGCCTGAGCTATAAGGCATTTAATTTGCCTAGTCAACATGATCATAAATATATCTGGTTTAGGGGTGGGGATCTCAACCATTAAAAAGCTTACCTCAGCTAGGGGGGTGGGTATGACCCCCGGGGCCTGATCTATAAGGCATTTAATTTGCCTACTCACCCTGATCATAAATATTTATGGCTTAGGGGTGGGGATCTCAACCATTAAAAAGTTAACTTCAGGTAGGGGGTGGGGTATGACCCCCAAGGGCTGAGCTATAAGGCATTTAATTTACCTAGTCACCCTTGTCATAAATATATATGATTTAGGGGTGGGGATCTCAACCATTAAAAAGTGCACTTCAGGTAGGGGTTGGGGATGACCCTCCGGGCCTGAGCTGTAATGCATTTAATTTGCCTAGTCACCCTGATCATGAATATATATGGTTTAGGGGTGGGGATCTCAACCATTAAAAAGTTCACTTCAGGTAGGGCGTTGGGGATAACCGCCCGGGCCTGAGCTATAAGGCATTTAATTTGCCTAGTCACCCTGATCATACAAATGTATGGTTTAGGGGTGGGGATCTCAACCATTAAAAAGTTCACTTTAGGTAGGGGGTGGTGTATGACCCCCCCCCNCCCCCCCCCCCCCCCCTGGGCCTGAGTTATAAGGCATATCAATATATATGGTTTAGGGTGGGTATCTCGGTCACATTTTTTTAATACAGATTCATTTTAACTGTATTATACTAAAGTAAATTATGTCAATATTTAAATAGAGTTATCTCTCTTTCCACAGATTAAATTGGAGTTATCTTTCTTTCCACAGAAAACAGATTTAGAAGATCTTTGAAGGTATTTCCCATAGGGTCAAATGTTAAACTTTGTCCCGCAGTGACGGCCATTTTGGACTTCAGATCAGCACCAAAAACATAATTTTGGTATAGGACCATCCAAGGAACATTTCTGCAAGAGATCATTTTTACTGACATTGTGACTTCTGAGAAGAAGATCTTTGAAGGTATTCACCATAGGGTCCAATGTTAAACTTCATCCTGCTGTGGCGGCCATCTTGGAATTTGGATCTGCACCAAAAACATAATTTTGGTAGAGGACCACCCAAGGATCTTCACACCATAAAACAATTCCATTGACTGTGTAGTTTCTGACAAGAAGATCTTTGAAAATTGAGCCAATCAAAACACATTATTGGCCCTGGCCGCCATGTTGAATTCCTGATCGAAAAAAAACATAACTGTTATAGAGGACCTCCTGATGCACATTCCTGCCAAGTTTGGTTCCATTTGGCTCAGTGGTTTCTGAGGAGAAGATTGAAATGTGAAAAGCTAACGACAGACGACGACGACGACGACGGACGCCAAGTGATGGCAATAGCTCACATGATTCTTTGGGTCAGGTGAGCTAAAAAGTAAAAATACAATTTCTGTTTCTGAAAAATAAATCTAGTTCGGGGAGGTTGGGGTATAACCCCACTTCTTTAAAATTAAATGATCACTTCTCTCTATATATGCTAATCGATGAGTAATGTTTCAAAGATAAACACCATGTCAGCCTCTAATAGAAGTATGCACTCTTCTTCGGGCAATCTGGATGCAAGACTTATTTACATTTCATAAAAAATAAATAGCCAAGTAAAAAGATATTACTGTATTATCATATCAATATTTCTGGTCTGAAAGACAATTTACAGTAAACCCAACACAAACAATTCTAATTCTAATTTGCCAAGTGGTTGTTACTTCTCAAATGTCGATGCAGTCTGTATTGATATTTTGGAAAGGAACTATTTCAACATTGATGCCAGTGGTGTACCTGTGTCTTTGGTGGTGGATACATATATATTCTGATAGAAGTATGTGATGTATCCCACCGGCTTGGTCTTTTATAGCATAGATAACGCTTTATTGTATCCTGTACCTGTTCAATATATTATTATATTATTACACAATTAAATAGCTTTTTTTATTTATTAAAGTGTTGGTTTTGAGGTGAGGACTTGATACTTTTAAAGTAATCTCAAAACTGTGGTTGCTATAGATTATTATTGCTTCTATCTTCATCTTTTTCCGGTTGATATGAAGTATATTGATTTCAGCTGTTCACAATGAAATAACGAAGAAGTATATGTATATAAGCATTGGTTGAGAAAATATATTCTTAATAATTGTCACAATATTTGACCAATTTGTTTGTTTTTTGTTTTTTGTTTTTTCTTAGCTTGCAATTGTTGTACAAAAATATACACAAAAATGTGAATACATACCTCTCCATTTAAGAAACAGTATAATAATGAAATAAAAAATCCTTGGAAAGACACCAAAAAAAATGTGGTGTACGACCAGAACCCAAACGTTGTGACATCGTGAGTCGGTGGGTCCGTCATTACAACAAAGTTTGTTATTCCTAATAACGGAAGTAGAATTATGGCCGCTTTAACAGCCTTCCTGGAAATAGATAAAAAAAAATATATATTGAAAGGAAAAAACACTATTTTTTTACGAAACTTTAAAGACATTTCGAAATGGTAAGTTCTCGACTTGAATGGTTTTTCTTTTGTTCCCTGTTCAAGTTGTTCAGTCTTAATTCAGATCTGATCAAAAATTCTCTGATTATTCTACCTATCTACCCCAATTAAAGTGAGGATGCACGTGATCCACACAATACATATCTGATTTCTCTACCTGTTTTTATAAATTTAGGCGAAATTTCTGGTGATCTGATCCACAATTCGCTGTATTCTCTGATTTTATAAATTAAGACCAGATTTCACGGTGTCCTAATCAAAAATTCCCTAATTTCTCTACCTGTAGTCACGATTCGGGTGAAATTTTATGTAGTTCGTTTCGTTCTTTTCGGATTTCTCTACTTCCGATTACGAATAAAACAAGCTATAATATTTTTTCATATTTACAGATATATTATATGATACTGTACATGTTGAACTTATATAATAATGTGGTCTTGTCCAGGTAATATGCCAAAATATTACCCAGGTCTGAGAGACATACATATTACCCGATCCGAAGAGGATGGTAATATGTCTCTCAGACCTGGGTAATATTTTAGCTTATTATACAGATATAATATTAATCCAATCAAAAACACACATTTAAGACATGTGACTGTACATTATTTTTCTCGTATTGTACAACCGGAAGCCGTATTTTTTCCGTATTGGACGTCCCGGTAAGTAAGTCCGTATTTTTTTCTTATTACATACTTAGTTAAAATAAAGGCATTTTTGTATGACCAATATGACCGGAAGTAAACTGTCCATATTTTCACACCCCGGGAAAATAACCGGTTATTAGGTGCCCCTCGTGCGTTTCAGACAAAATAAACAAATTCCGGTGTTTACGTCTGCAGATGTCGGAAGTATATAATAAAAAATTTAATTCATGGGCATATCCATATTGGCCTGGTTATCATCCCTCGACCTTCGTCCTGAATATAGCTGAAAAATTGCTCGCTGGACGTTAAACACCAATCAATCAATCAATCAATCAATCAATCAATCATCCCTCGACCCATATTGGCCCTCGACTTCGTCTCGGGATTATAACCAGCCCAATATGGAAATGCCCATGTATTAATCTGTATTTATTACATACTTAGTTAAAATAAAGGCAATTTTGTATGACCAATATGACCGGAAGTAGTTTCCATATTTTCACACCCCGGGAAAATAACCGGTTATTGGATTACTATAAGATCATTGAAAGGCCAATATGGGTGTCTCGGGATGATAACCAGGCCAATATGGAAATGCCCATGTATTAATCTGTATGTATTGTACATTATGTAAGGGAAGTAACTCGTTGATTTTTGTCGTCTGTTTTCTGGAGCTTGTATAAATGGTGGAACATTCAATGATAATTCTGTATAGAAGTAAAGTATATCGTTTCCGTGCATTTTGACTGGACAAGGATACTGTCATCTATTTTTTTTCATTCGTTCATAACTCGATGAACTTTTCAATCTGCAAGCCGTAACTACGAGGATTCACCATCTTGAAAACGTGAAATTCTACAGGTAATATTTACAATAATATGCTAAAATAATTAAAATGCCTACATAGTAAACTTATTTTAGTTAAATCTTATCAAAATTGAAGCGTACACAAAGCCAAATGACGCCTGGGGTCGATTTCACAAAAAGTCGTAAGTCTAAGATTAATCGTAAGTGTTATCGTAAGTGTGATTTCCAAGCTTTTGATTGGTTGAAATTCACACTTACGACTGATCTTAGACTTACGACTTTTTGTGAAATCGACCCCTAATCTTTACGTTTTAAACTGGAAGTTTTCATATAACGTCATGTTGTTAATGTTCCAAAGTCGTCAACAACATTTCGCGGAATTTTAATTTGTGCGATGTTTAGACCAGGGATATGCAAGAATAATACATTTTTATCTACAATATTGAATTTAAGACTTATAAGTATTAAACGGTTCTTTTCAGGAGTTCATGCATGTGTGCCGATGCACTCACAAACTTTACATAAATGCCCTTCGGACGTTTCAGTTTGTGAGTGCATCGGTACCGTTTACACATGCATGAACTCATGAAAAGAAGTAAAAATACTATATTAACATTAATCTACAATCAAATTAACTTGTTCGATATCTAACAGTTTGAGGAAAAATAAGAAAGTTATTAGAATAGTTGTTAATCAGTTATTTTGCTGTTTTTAATTCATTTTTAGAGTTTACGAGATCTGTATTGATACAGAACATTTTCCTAACGAAATAATGCTGTGCAGTTGTTCTATTTAGACTATATTAAAAGTTCAACATAAAATAGTATTGATCATTTCAACTGTATAATAAATAGATCATTATACAGTGTTATGTACAATATGGAAAGAGCCTGGGCCATTTTATCGCTGTTTCATTTCACTTGTCAAAATCGGTTTCTTGTGTTATTTTTAAATCATCGGATGCTATTTAAAGAGATACAAACGTCATGAATTTTACCTGTGAACAGGTATTCCCCCAGCTGTAAGGCCACAACTATTGTTGTCTTCGTTAAATAATTTTTCATATATTGTCTATTAACGACAGCAATTTTTACGCTATTTCTGAACAAGATTGGCATGTTTAGCTATCGTCATTAAGAAAAGAGAAATATAAGGCTCACATGGAAATATAATATATCAAATAAGATCAGACATAAAACAATATTTATTCTTCATATGAAAGTTTGAAATTATTCAAAATTCAAGGAATTTACAGCGTCACGACACGCTATATATATTAGACCGACACAGGTCAAGATACAATATATGCACCAGCCGACAACTGAAGTCATATATTCTTAGTATGGACAACACCGGACACCAACTGGTACAAACAGACCTTGTTTAATAAATATAGACATTCTGGACTGTTCAGGTATAGCTACAAACGGACCTTCAGTTGTTCTGCATACGGCACAAATTATCGTAGTTTTACCAACAGTAACGATTGGAAGTGTAATACATGTAGAAGTTGCACCTGAGGGTGGTGATTTATGCTGATCATTTTTCGCCTTTTCTTTGATTTTTCCATTACCATAAAAAACTTGTCTACATTGATTACAAATAATTCCACTTTCAAGAACATAATTTCCTTGACTTTGAAAATATTCTATTTGTTTCTCAGTTATTTTCCTGGTTTGGCCTTTTTTATGTTTATGGCATACACAACACTTGATTTTCATTGTTGCTGTAGTAATTACACACGGACATATTTATGCTTTGGTCGACATGTTATGGAATAACTTACTGTTTATGTTTGTAAAATTTTGCAGAATGTAATTGTAAACAAACTCACGGGAATAGGAAGTATGCTTTGATATACATAAGGACCGGGCATGATACTATAAATATAAACAAGATAAATATAATTCATGCCAACTGGTGTATTTGCTTAGCTTTCATAATGTCAAGTGGTCACCAATTATTTTATTTTGACCAAAATAATACACTTAAATACCTATTAAAGAAAAGAGTACATGGATTCATTAGTATCATGGTAGTTACATTGTATTGATAGTATGTACTTCTTTAATGGAATCTCTATAATAAGGTTGTTGGAGTAGAATGTCTTCTAAAATCCAGGAATAGACCTACAATATGTTTCCAAGCGTTCACTTCTAATTTATATAATATAATATATACTTTTTGTTCCCTTTTTACTATTTATGGAAAACACAGTCATATGCAAATTAAAGTTTATCTCATGGCATTTTCTGAAATGTTTTTTTTTCAAATTATTTAACTATTTTCTTGGATTGTTTTCAGGTTACCCACAGCTTAGCTGGAATTATTACTATGATAATTGTTTCTTAGTATTGTCTAAATGTTACATGGAATTATTACTATGATAATTGTGTCTTAGTATTACCTAAAGGTTAACTAGAATTATAGCTATGATAATTGTTTCTTAGTATTGTCTAAAGGTTACATGGAATTATTACTATGATAATTGTGTCTTAGTATTACCTAAAGGTCATCTGGAATTATTACTATGATAATTGTTTCTTAGTATTGTCTACAGGTTACCTAGAATTATTACTATGATAATTGCTTCTTAGTATTGTCTAAAGGTTACATGGAATTATTACTATGATAATTGTGTCTTAGTATTATCTAAAGGTTAACTAGAATTATAGCTATGATAATATATTATACAAATACAGCCTTTCTATGAAGTCGATACAAGTTTATATCGACCTAAGAGATGTAAATCGACCGAGGTCGTAGTCCGAGGTCGATATACAACTTGTATCGACTGAATAGAAAGGCTGTATTTTTTATATTTATTAATTGATAATTTTACTGTCATTTGATTTGTTCAATGCCCATCACATATGTTTTATATTATTAATTGCCACGCAAAACATGAAACAGAAAATCTGCAAATGGATATTCAGACGGGACTAGGTGTACTTGCTACTGGAAACTAGAACTAAAGTAAGACAACGGAAACAAAATGTGCACAGACGACGACGACCGCGCCATACCATAATACGACCCCAAAATTTTTGCGGTCGTATAAAAATAATATAAGATCCAAACTTTAACAACAAACCATCTATTCAACAGGAATAACAATAAAACAAAAATGTATGTAGTGACATGAATGATGATCATTTCCTAGGGAAAATGTTATAGTTTATGGTGATCTTTTGACAATTAGTAATCATTGGTACTGGAAATTGACACATCGACTTAGAAATCTATTTTTAGTAACCATGCAATCCGCAAAAGTCAACCTGCCAAAATATTTTTAACGTCATGAAAATATTGGAATTTTTTAATCTATTTTTAGTAACCGTGCAATCCGCAAAAGTCAACCTGCCAAAATACAGAACACCACGTGATGGGCATTGATCAAATCAAATGACCGTAAAACTATCAATTAATAATATATATATAGTTTCTTAGTATTACATAAAGGTTGCCTGGAATTATTACCATGACAATAGTGTCTTAGTAGTACTTAAAGGTTACCTGGAATTATTACTATGATAATTGTGGCTTAGTATTGTCTAAAGGTTACCTGGAATCATTACTATGATACAAGTGTGGACACAGAAATGTGCTGTCCAAAAGGCAAGTGTGGATGTCAATATTTCATATTATTTAACTTTAAAGAATAAAAATTCATGGACACAGGGGTCCTGGATTTTTTTTAATAAAAAACTAATCCTGGATTATTATTTTTGTTTAAAGTCCGGTTCTGTGTTTTTATTTCAAATCCACCCCACCCCCAAGGGATATAAAATGGTACCATTAATAATAAATTAATAAATAATAAATTCAGATTTTCTATTTATAATTAATCTCATTTACAAAACCACTGATATTTGTTCAATTTTTAGCGCTGATTTAAGCTTTAGTCGCAACAAATTTATATTTTTCTCTTTAAACTGTCGAAACATAACATTTATTTAACTGTAAAAATTACCCCCCTTTTCCCTTTTTTCTTGTTTAAATCAATGATCAACAATATTCCAGAATCAAACAAATGAATAAATATAACATAGCATCTTTCCTTTACATTGTCAAGATTCTATATTTATAAACTATTGACCTGAGTAACCTTGCTAAACCATGCGGATTCAGTGTGTTTTAAATCGGTCATCCAATCAGGACGCTCATTATTGTCGAAGATAAAGATACATCGCTAAAATTAGCTGTGAGTATTTCTAAAACTTCAATTCATAAATTTATATATAGAATAGAAATCGGAGATATTTCGTCATAAAACTTCACACATGGTTTTGTCTATCATATTTCTTGAAGACAAACATAAACTTGTATTGCATTTATCAATATTTTATGAGTACCAACAGTTTTTTCAACACCGTATCTATTCACGTGACTACACATGCTACTCACAATGACCCGTGACCCACATTGGAAACGTATCAGGAATCTTTTCTATATATGGTATTACAGCTGTTGACAAGACTCAAACCCATAACAAAAATCACACTTCACTTCGGAATTACATGACATCGACCCATCATACCGATTGAGCTACCAAACTCATACTAAACGTGACGAAATTACATATACATATAGCTCATAGGTAAGTGCCCTGTGCGTTTTTTTCTAAAAAGTTGATTTTTCTATATCTAGGACCTTGACAACCAAACTCAATTTTTGTGGAGGGTTAAAAGACATATAGAAGATTTATAAAAAAACATACTTCATGTTGGTTGTGGAGGTGCTTCATAGGGGATTCCCTGTTCCAAGTGCCTGAAATCCTTGGAAAATGTACAACTTACGATTTTGTTGGTTTTTCATGCTAGTTTTTCTCCATTTCAATGACCATAATATATGACAATTGTACACAAAAATGTCGAACAGTATTTTTACTTCTTAAATTCATCATTTAATACCACGTAGTCAATATGTTTGAAATTGGCCCTCCTAGTGTAACAAAATAAGGGGAAAGTGGCCCATCCTCTTTATTACATACTTAGTTAAAAATAAAGGCATTTTTGTATGACCAATATGACCGGAAGTAAACTGTCCATATTTTCACATCCCGGGAAAATAACCGGTTATTGGATTACAACAAGATCATTTCCATATCGAGGCCCATATTGGCCCGGTCTAATATGGGCCTCGACTTCGTCTCAGGCCAATATGGGTGTCTCTTTTCTAGATGTCGGAAGTATGTAATAAATAGTTTAATACATGGGCATTTCCATATTGGCCTGGTTATCATCCCGAGACCCCCATATTGACCCGTGTGTCTCGGGTCAATATGGGGGTCTCGGGATGATAACCAGGCCAATATGGAAATGCCCATGTATTAATCTGCATATATTGTACTCGCCCGTATCAGGCCTGCGGCGTCTCGTCCAATACAGGATTTCAATACAATACAGATTCATACAATATATTTCCATATTGTACATAACACTGTACAATAACCTATTAATATTACCTGTACAAGACCACATTAATATCATTATTATACTGAGTGTCTAATGGACCAATTCAGAAATGACGTTGCATTATGGTTAAAGAAATTACGAGGACGCTACGACGCCATATTTATTAAACCGGAAAATGTAAACAAAATCAGCTGATCCAAATTTGTTTACATTGGAAACGGTGAGCTCCGACCAACCAACCAAAACTCGTTTAACCACATCTGAATTGACAGAAATTTGAAAATGGGGGATGAAGATGACTGTTTTTCGCCCTATAAATGTGTTAGGCTGTTTCCAAGTGAAAATGAGTGGCCGTGGTAACTGAGTGAAGAGGATGTCCCGGAGGATTCTTTGGAAAGATCGGACCCAGCATCATGTTCTCTAAGCACACTAAAAACTTGGCTAAAATGTAGAGGAATAAGTTCCACCAATATGAACAAAGCTAAGGCAGTAGAGGTTGTTGAAAAGGCCATGAAAAACGACCACTTAATGAGCCAACCTATTGTGGATCCACAATATCCTCATTTTACAGACAAACAAATTATAAAGCTACGACAGTCTGGTGACCTTAACGAAGGTATCCTAAAAGTATTTCTGTCTCTTAAACCACCAATGTTTCCGTCCAAATAAGTAAAATGGGAGACGGTCCCACTTCGATTTTCTCAACATTATTAAGTTCAGATACCGGCAAGATTGTGACCTCCGAGTGGGGAGATTTTTGGGAAGTATTATTTATTTTTTTGCCGTCTTGCTTCACTTTGTTCTTTTCATATTGTCTCATTTTATCTTTAGGATTTTTCCTACCACTCTTTGCACCAAATTTGTCTCCAATTTCGAGAGACGGAACGTAATTTTTCTTACGTTCGCCACCAAAGAAATGAAAAGAGCAAACTCGACTTGACGCTCTCAGATCGTTTTCGGTCAATTTAAGGGCTTTCAACCATTTTTCTCGAATTTCAAATTTCTTAGGCAATGGTATGAAATTGATATCTTTTAATTTTCTGGAAGTCCTATGACAAATGATGTAAATATTTGGCATTTTTACGGCTCAGCTGATTTTGTTTACGTTTTCTGGTTCAATAAATATGGCGTCGTAGCATCCTCGTAATTTTGCTTACCCATAATGCAACGTCATTTCTGAATTGGTCCATTGTCGAGGTAATATGCAAAAATATTACCCAGGTAAAATGCCAAAATATTACAGTACCAAATATCACTACAGAAACTTACACGAAGTACTAGTATAATCATATGTATTATTAACCGTTGTAATATTGTACTTACCTCACTTTAGTAACGTGTGGTTCGTTGGTTTGGCTTTTCTGAAGTTTTGTTATTAAAACTCGTATAATGTTTAACAAAAACATTAGATTGACCTGAAAATAGATGTACCACTATTAAATAGGTATAGAACCAAAACTAGTTACGGTAGTTATCTTGCCACAGAACTCCGGATTTCTCTCCCTAGAATATCTACGGAATTTCTACTCCAGTTGAAGTCAGGCATTTCAGGTAATATATTTCATTCTAATATGGGGTCCTGCTTTCGCTTTGTAGACAAACCTATTCTCTAAATATCACAATTGTCTTAGGACATGCGCGAAGTCATATCGTTGTTTTCCAGTGTTTTCACTCTCTGATCCCGTGAACGAGGAAATAAAGTAATAAAAATAGAAATGAATAATGTTTTCTTTGAATCTTAATGGAATAATTGTCTCAACTATGTTTAAAAAATAATATGTTTTTCAAATGGGACAGTCCTCCAAAAACGGCTTTTACGGATGTTCCGTTAACTTCGCAACACCTCCTGGAAAGAGCACATGTTGCGTCATCGTCTGCTCCGTTTACAAACAATATACAGGAAGGAAAGATTCTCGAATTGTTTCTAGACATATCATTTTGTTCGGACATCCAACTGTTGACTTTGACTTTTGTAATTTGTCGTCTTCCGGTGATGTACTTGACATGGAACGCTGGTGATATTGACACAAGCTAGTTACTTTACGATTGTGTGAGCATTTTACTTGTTGAAGTAGTTAAATACAAAATGGCATCAAATTGGAAATTATCAGTAACTTAATTACATCACCGTCTAGTTATAAATGTAGTAAAACTAATGTAACCATGAAGATTAGTGGATTTTGTTATTACACGCATTTCATTATTACTGACTTTCATTCAAAATAGAAGATAAAGTTATATTTTTCTGACTGGAATCGACATAATTCATGGAAGCCATAGTTTGTATTATGTTTCAACATAGGTAACATTATTTCCGTTTAATTTAGTCATTACTGTTTCTGTAATTCATCGTAGAATGCGAAATTTTCATCCGGGGAGGGAATCGGAAGTCAAATTCTTGGGTATCACAGGGCCGTATTGATTTACAAAATTACTGTAAATGCCCTATTAGAATCGAAATAGGCTTTCGATCGGTGTAAAATATTATACAATTAATGACTTTTAATGAGGTGGATACAAGGATTTATTAACCAAAGAATATTAGGGCCGCGGTAAATATACTATTCTTGGATTAATAAATCCTGGTATCCACCGAATTAAAAGTCATTATTTGTTTTATTATATTACACATTTTATATGTTTCTTTCAGCCTTAAAATAAGCTTTGACTCACGACATCTTCTTTTGTTTACCTTGTTGGAATGTTATATTCACCTGGCGTGACGTCACACCAGGTGATTATAACATTCCAACAAGGTAAACAAAACCACGAGGTGATTATAATGTTTTATAAAGATGGTTACTAGGGACGTCAGCCAATCAGAAAAAGACATTATCTGAAGTCATATAATAACGAGGAATATAATGCCTCCCCATGTTAAAATGACCATAAAACATGACATGGGAAAATTATTTCTTAACTTATCGATGAGTTTGTCGATGAAGTTATTGATATGGTTTGGTTCGTTTAATATTTGTGTTCTACAATCTTTCATAGACAATTATCTTTGCACATTCATATTTACGTTTTGTTGTGTGTTATTTACGTTTTTAAATATAACACATATCTATTTTAAATATAACACATATCTATTTTAAATATAACACATATCTATTTTAAATATAACACATATCTATTTTAAATATGACACATATCTATTTTCCGTAACTCCACCTTTATGTTCCACCGCGGCCGAGATCTCGTACATAAAATGAAAGGAAAATACAGCCAATAATTTACAGAAAAGCGTCGTTAAAGTTAGGCGTCGTTATCATTCAATTAGTCGATGTTTCTCGTTGTAAATATGACGTAATGTAAAGGCGAGTTTGAGAACAATAGACATCCGATTTAAAGATATAAACATAAATATGTAAAGGGAGCTAAGGATGAGTGTAGAACAATATTTAACAACCCGACCGTGTCCCCCGTCACATTTGGGCACGTGGCTTTGTGGGGACAGGGGACAAGGATTTGAAGCGGCGATTTCAGGTAAGCTGTTGTGAAATCATAAATTATAGCATTATTACAAATATTTAAAATATATGACTTATTTAGCGGAACACCAGGTTCATTTCGGGAGATGTTGATCCCATTTTACCCACGTTATTCGTCCGGTATATAGGTGAACACTTCTGCAATGTATGACGAGGGTGGTCAAAATTAAAAAAATATCACAAGTCTCCGTCAGATATTAGCTAATTTAATGCTCGATGCACATACTTTCAATGACATATGTTATTTAAAACGTCGTCCACGTTAAATGCAATCATTATTTCAAACCATCAACGCATTATAAGAAGCATACGATCGAACTGTCTCTCGCCTTAAATTGTGACGTATGGGGGTAAAATATTTGTGACGCAAGGGCTCAAATTTTAAAAACAAGGATAATTTTGCATAATCTTTTTTATCAACAACAAAACATCCCACATTTGTAATGAATAATCACTTCAGAGTACATACTTCAGTGAGGGATTGTGTTAAAGAACATCATGTTCTGTAATCGTAATTTTACACTTCAAAAGTCAATAGTATTTTATTTAAACTGAAATATGTTATTCTGTATGTAGTAGGACAGTTACCGAAACAGAATATATTTTCCTGGGGTACTTGGAACAGACAAGTGTTTTAATATCCGATGTCGACGGCCAATAGCAATATAATACTTTGTTGTTCTAGTAACCATGAACACCATTTTGATCCATGAAACATTCATATGGTGACTTGACATTATGTCGATAATGTTTAATGTACCGCTTGATTAATATCGCGGTTTATTAAGCGTAAACTGACCCAAGCCAGGTTATATCGTATAACTTGTTCAACAATTTCAAATATTCCTTAAATAACAAAACTGACCAGTGTGACGTCAAACACATTATGACGTTGTCAATAAACATCATAACGTCCGATTTAAAGATCTCGACATACATTGAATTGTACATGTAATACCGGACTCGCTGCGATATTAGTGATTATTATATAGATAGGTATGAATTATGGGGATTTATCCGTGAAATAAATTCCGGTATTTCACATGTGAAATATCAGTTTTTTCCCGCTGGAACTACTTTTGCAAAACTATAAGTGTGATGGTTACGTCCCTTGTTGTGCAACGGTGAATACACGATTGTAAGCTGAAAAAATTCCGCGAAATGTTATTGATGACTTTGGCACATAACCAAGATGACGTCATTGACGTCATATGAAGACTTGCAGTTTGAAACGTAAAGATTAGACGCTATTTGCCTTCGTATACGCTTCAATTGTGATTTAATTTAACTAAATTAAGCTTTCAAGGTAAGCATTTTAATTATTTTTGTACATTGTTGTAAATATGAAAAATAGGATTTCACATTTTCAAGATGGCAGATCCTTCCAACTGAACCATGTAGTATCATTGCTCGTAGATTCACACGCGTGCAATCAAATATACAAATAAAAAAATAATATATAAGAAATTTTGAAAGTCTATATAATAAACAGTATAACTAAATAATACATTTTGAATATCAAAATAAGACCACTCGTGACCGAATACGCATTAACGATTAAACTCGTGGACGGAACAAGTTCCGCCCACTCGTTTAATCCTTATGCGTACTTCGGTCACTCGTGGTCTTATTTTGATATTCAAAATCTACGATTAGTTATACTATATTTATGTCTGTCTTGACCTTTAAAACGGAGGCTATTCTCTATCTATGACATTACCATTGCCAATATATCAATAATATATTATATTTCAAAAATACATTAATTTCCTAAGAATGAATATGAATAATCAAATCATAGATATGACATGCTTGCTTGCTAAAATAAATAACTATGTGTGTAATTTGATTGCTTTTCCCCCGAAAAAATCAGCAATTTTACTGACAATTGTCATTCATTATACTAGAAATATCAGAAGACAATTCCGAAATAGCTTTATATATATATTGCCATAGTGAGACAATGAATCATAATGAACGAATGATATTAAATATGCATGTACAAATACATCTAATAATATTACATAATTAGTACTTACCATTAATAATTGACTTGACATATTATTACGAGATTAAGCGAAGATGAAACTGGGGTCGCAAGAGCTGGGGGATACTTTAAGAAAAAGATGAATGCTTAACATGGGAGAGAAAAAAGAAAAGAGCAAACTGGTATATTAGGGTGTAAGACAAACTACCGTTGTTTAATTTTTTTCCTAGACAGCTTTGAAAACTCCCACCCCCCAGCATTTTACTGTCCACTCCTACGCCTGTGGAAACTACTTATTGTTGGTACATACTGTTTTGACAGTCGATACATAGTGTGTAACCTTATTAAGTGGCAGCGAATCTGTGCAGGTTTTTTTTTTATTGTATATTGTTAATGTCGTTGGAGATCTAATTACCAAGAGGGGAAGGATAAGATCTCATTAACAGATTTAATCCCGCCACATTTTTGTGTCTGTCCCTAGCCAGGACTTTGATTCTCAGCGCCATAGGATGTGGCGGTCTTTTTGTGTTCAATGGTTTTATGTAAGAGGTGGTTGTTCGTTTTGGTTATATTGGTAGAACTTTCTTATCATAATTTGGTCAAAACACTTTAATACTATCCCGTAACTTTATCCTTTTTGAATGTATGGCATTAATATATGTAGTCCATTTCACGTTCATATCAGTGCTTCTTAATTGTGATTGAACATAATAAATCTTTGCAGATACTAATGTGGTAAACAGAAGACGTAAGTAGGAGAATGGCAAATAATATAATGTCCACAAGAAAAGGACAATGATCTACAAAACACTACACAGAACACACAAAACGAGGGATGAACTCAGTGAATTTATTCATTTGTATCAGTTGCATCATAAACCATTTATAGAATGTGTATTTTAAGCTTCTTGTAATGTACGTTCTAGACCTAATACATACAGCTATGACAGCTACTCGAGGAGTTTCAATGATCCAATAAAATGGTTGGAAATAATAACTGAACCAACACCTACAATAGAATAGATATATTAGAATCACAACATCTTCCTAAATAATTATTAAAGAAAATACTAGACCAAAATATACTACAATTAGTATTACTGTGAGCACAGCTCACTAAGATATTCCCCCGCTCCCCACATCTGTCCAACCTATTTCCATAACCAAAACATTATTGATTGTTCCGACCAAAAATGAAAGGGTTCCCTCCTAGCTTCCGGTCTGTAGCTCTGAATGGTCCCTTGGGACCATAGTGTTGATGTCGCTATTCTGAATGTTTTCACAGGGGTAAAAGTATCCGTAGTTCTATAATTTGTCCGCGTAACAAAAGGAAAAATAGCAGGACCATTCAGAACCACGGTTGCACAGCTAGCGGTGGGGGTTCATGTTTGCTCAGTCTTTAGCTCTCTGTGGTATTTTTTTTATTCTTCTATCCATGGCGGTGATATTTGTCCTTGATATCTTCAAATGTGCTATGCAAAATGTCTCCGTGTCCACCATGATTGACATGGTCTGCCTTATCAGCACATCTCGGGTAATTACGCTGTCTACATCAAAAGATGATAGTATTACAGTAAAGAAAACACTCGAGGGTATCCGATTGTAAAAGTCTGAATCACGAAATCGTTTAATGGTCCAAAATTAAGTGCTGCAAGTCAAACGTCTTCCGGATAAACATAATTGAAAGCCGTATTATGGTACCGGATACGAAAAAAATCCGGATTTTGAAAACGTCGGAGTACACGTTTATTATATCGGAGGCCGGATTAAGGGTATGAAAATCGGAGAAACTCCGCCGAAATCGTGGTTGCTGGCATCCCTGCAGTTTCCGAAGGGATCTCCCTCTCTTCACAATTAAGTCACTAATACAATTTTAAAAGATTTTGAGAAACACTTAATCAAGTTGTACGACATACAATGTATAGGGTAAAATACCCTACTTTCCGTCATATCAAGTGTAATATCTCTGGAATGACAAAAGTGAAAACCGTCAAAAATGAAAGGGATCCTCCTCTCTTCACCGGTAGGCTGCTGATAAAGACGTACCAGAGATGATAGTGGTTGATGTATGGCACACACAAGCCTTTCCGTGGAGATTATCCGGTTTCCTACACCAATAAAACTGATTGCCACTGTATAACTGAACTATTTCTCAAAGAGGCGTTAAACATGCATAATCATATCGTATATCAGTGGCGTAGTTATAGTGAGGCTAAAACACAAGTGCACACACATCATTCGAACCAACAAATGTTGATAATCCATTTGAAGAGTTTTGCTTTAAAACAAAACTGAAGACATTGAAATGTGTGTAATAAATAATGTTGTATTACTTTAATTTTCAAAAAATCAAAATTGGCCGTGTACAGCCCAAGCGTCCGGGGAGCCGTGCATAGCCCAAGCGTCAGGGGAGCCGTGTACAGCCCAAAGAGTCCTGGGAGCCGTGTACAGCCCAAGCGTCCGGGGAGCCGTATACATCCCAAGCGTCCCGGGAGCTGTGTACAGTCCAAGCGTCGGGGGAACCGTGTTCAGCCCGAGCGTCCGCAGAGAGGATCAAAAGCACGGAAGATAAGCACAAACTTCGTTGTATATTTGCTTTTACATCAATTACTGTAAATTCAGAAATGAATGCGATGTTTTTATTAATGCGAAAATTGCGACTGGTCAGCGATCGCAATAATTAAACCTCTCATTTATTAATTAATGTTCATTCTCTTGACCAGTTTCTGTTTGATTTATCTCCCTTTCCTTACACAGGTAAGATCGACAGGTGCATGTAATAGATTACTGACACCTAGGAAGCGATGAAGCGTGTACATGTTTATTGATTGTTTTGATTACAATTTCCTGTGCAGATACTATAGTAACCGGTGCTACGCCACTGTGTATAACATAAAAAAGACTGCCACAATATAAAAAATGACTTACTTGGCGTGAGGTACATGAATCATTGTTATTACCCATGCTAATGTTATAGGCATAGGTATACCTGAAATAAAAAAAAAATAAGAACAAATATTGGTACAAAACAAATTATTAAATAAAACACGTTTTATTTCAACCATATTTCAAAATTTTAGATGACAACAGAGTTGTCGTTCGTTTCCAGATCTCGTTCGACTTAACGTTGAGACTTAATGTTTAATTGTTTAATGGAAAGAAATAAGGGTCCCTCTAAAACAAGAAACGAAACAGAAACGAAACGCAACGAAACGAAACGGAACCTGGCGAAACGAAACGGAACTTGGCGAAACGAAACGAAACGGAATTGAAACGAAACGAAACGAAACCTGGCGAAACGAAACGAAACGAAACGAAACGAAATGGAAATCGAATCGAAATAAAATTGAAACGAAACAACACGAGAGGAAAAAAATCAACCAAATTCATTCCTATTTATATATACTTCATGTGCATATATTAAACACGTTTGAAAATAAACCCAATGAAACGAGCAGAACTAGAAGTACGTTACTTATCACGAACAGATAGTGCTAAATTATGTTATGAGAGATGAAAAGGTTCGAAATATGTAATAAACACCGTTGCTACACTTCTAAAAACTTGTGTCAAGACAAATCCAGAAAAAAATGAAATCGAATAAAAAAACAAATTCAAATTACTCCGTAAAGTGTGATTTTAGGGAGAGCTACACAAATTCCATTGGCATGTTCTCAAAAGTTCTTGTCAAGCGGAATTTAACGAAATAAAACTCGCTGAAATCAGAAAAAAATGAAGAAAAAAATACATGTCAAACGAATGGATGGACGGACGGAAAGACGGATATGGTTTACCATAATACATCCGTCTTAAGACGGGTGTATAAACATTTTTCTATCATTTTGTAATCAACACAGGGAGGGAGGACAGACAAAATCTAAATAAACTCATAATTCAAAGTTGTCCTAACCCTTTAAACGTGAATTTACAAGAACAATTTATTTGGTTAATGACTTGAAAAAAACACAACTGTATAGAAAATAAGAAGTCAGTTTATCCAGAGAAATTATAAATGATGCATGTCAGTATTTCATTTTATTGTTAACTTTACATTGCTTGCAGTTCTGGATCTGACACGGAGAAACACCATCCCCTTGTGTCTTTCCAAGTATTGCAACCAGTGGCAATACACCCACACTAATCATGATCGTTATAATATGTTTTCGCCTTTTGTGTGCCCTTGATTGGAACAATAAAGTTATGTTATGTTATCGCCTCTATTTGTGTAATCTCTGTATCACCATTTTGTTTTGGACCTAGCATTTTCTGGATTATCCCTTTGGCTTGTTGCTTTGATATGAAGAACTCCCCTGTCCACAGTTCACCGAACCGTGAATACTAGTGACAGGCATCAACGGAGCTTTGCCAAATTTTAAACTATGGGAATGTATTAGATATGTTTCGAAACATTATCCTTTTTGACGTTTCGGTTTTTTTCTCAGTTTTGCTTCGCTTCGTTTCGATTTCCATTTCGTTTCGTTTCGATTCACTTTTTCGTTTCGTTTCGTTTCGTTTCGTTTCGTTTCGCCCGGTTCCGTTTCGTTTCGTTTCGTTGCGTTTCGTTTCTGTTTCGTTTCTTGTTTTAGAGGGACCCAAGAAATAAGGTAGAATTCCTAAGACTGAAAATTAAAAATAAATGACAAAATAAACGCAAAATTATAAATTATTTCTTGTTATTTCGTATATAAAGTTGCAATAAAACAGATGTCAGTGCGCAATACTCATCTTAAAACCTTTATTTTCTCACATCAAAATGGTTTAAAGTGTATTAATTAAATAAAACTATGTATGTATATATACATATTTACCCCATCCAATCAAGTAGAATAATATGTAATTGGGTTTGCCGGGAAACACTGATACAGCTATCATGTTATGTAAGAACAATCCTTCAATCAACATCCACATGAACTGTACTGTCTTAGTGTATTCTAGTAAAGCGTATATACCCTCACAAAATACTGGCTGTAAATAAAAATTAAAAAGTAGATATCTAAGTTAGAACTCACGCCGCGTTACTGGAATATCATTGATACTTACACTCAAAGTCAAAATATGAATGTAATACTAGCTATACATGATTGAGTGATTGATTGATTGCTTAGCATCAGTTGAGACCGTCGTGGTCATGATTGTATGGTAGTTGAATTTACAACTACCTGTGCCTATCATCATTAACATCGTGCGTTCGAATCTTGCTTATGGTGGGGTTTTACTCGATGCAACTTGATGTGCTAAAATTTGTCAGTGACATGCGGCAGGTCGGTGGTTTTCTCCATGCACTCCGGTGTCCTTTACCAATAAAACTGACGGCCACGATATATCTGAAGTATTTATAAAAGTGACGTTACACGCCATAACCATAACCCTACTTAACATCAGTTTTGTGATGTCAACTGTTGTCATGGCAATAAACTGTGTAGATCAAATAGTGGTACAGGGATGGAACCAATCTGACTAAAATCATATCTCTGACTTGCTCCCTATGATGATAAATCACGGCGTATGAAATATAAGAAAACCCCATTACAAGTAACCTGCAAATCCGCATCAAAGGTGGGGATGAAGTCAGATGCTCCAAAAAGGTGAGCTGTTCCTGCTCCACGAATTAGTAACCTGCGAATCCGTCTAAAAAGCGAGGATGAACTCAGGTGCTCCAGAAGGGCAAGCAGTTCTTGCTAAACTAATTGTATCTAGATTCTGATTTAATTGACTACATAAATAACTTATATTTCATATTTAGGTACACATGTTTCACGTATCTAATAACAGACATGTATATGTAACATATTTAGGTACATGTGTTTCACGTATCTAATAACATACATTTATGTAACATCATATTTAGGTACATGTGTTTCACGTATCTAATAACAGACATTTATGTAACATATTTAGGTACATGTGTTTCACGTATCCAATAACAGACATTTATGTAACATCATATTTAGGTACATGTGTTTCACGTATCTAATAACATACATTTATGTAACATCATATTTAGGTACACATGTTTCACGTATCTAATAACAGACATGTATGTAACATATTTAGGTACATGTGTTTCACGTATCTAATAACAGACATTTACGTAACATCATATTTAGGTACATGTGTTTCACGTATCTAATAACATACATTTATGTAACATCATATTTAGGTACACATGTTTCACGTATCTAATAACAGACATTTATGTAACATATTTAGGTACATGTGTTTCACGTATCTAATAACAGACATTTACGTAACATCATATTTAGGTACATGTTTTCACGTATCTAATAACAGACATTTATGTAACATATTTAGGTACACATGTTTCACGTATCTAATAACAGGCATTTATGTAACATATTTAGGTACACGTGTTTCACGTATCTAATAACAGACATTTATGTAATAATCATAGAATGAATCTGTTAATAAAGCATACAAAAATACATAATTAATATTCTATTTTTATATTTGGTTTTCATAGCAACCAAATAATAGTATTACATATGTTGTACGTACTGTGTCAAATATAGTTCCACTGTTTGAACCAGCTGTGCCCCCTACTTCTCCACCCTTTAGTCGTGCTACGTATTGGTCCACGTACATTATGAGGCGTATTATAGTTTGAGCGATAATGGAAACGAATAGATTACGATGAATCCTCGTCCGATGACACCTCAGATTCCTGATATCAAATAAAATAGATATCTATTATGAAATGAAAGTTTAAGCAGTGATGGTCAATAATACCTACAATTAAGCAATCACCTTTCCACTTAACTCACTCAACACAAAAAGACCACCACGTATGAGGTTTGAAATTCATGTCCTGGCTTGGGACATGTGGCGGAGTTAAACAACTTTATGAGATCCCAGTTCCTCCCGTCTTGATATCTAGTTTCTTTGATTGAGGGGTAATACGTGAAGCCATTTTATATATAGTTTTGAAAGGTGTACTTTACATTTAAGTATTAATTATTCAGTAATTGTGAAATAATTATTAAAAAATATCTTGAGCATATATTACAATAAGATGCACTTTTAATTTATACATTAATTATTCAGTGATTGGAAGGAATTTATTCTGAAAATATCTTTAGCCATATATGGAAATAACAAACGAAATTGCGTAAGAAATTAATTGCAGTGAAATTTCATGGTCGCTTTCATTCACAGTGACATTTACAATATTCATGATATTTATTAGGACTCCATTGAAAATAACACTATGTAATAATAGCTGATGTTGATTAGTAATCATGTTACAGTGGATATAATTATATCCTTGGATTCCATTGAACTCTGTACTTTTACAATATTGTGTTGCCCCATTCAATAACTGTCAAAGTTTGCTTCAGTTAATTACTGATGATTACTAGTGTAATATACCATACACTGCATAATTTACTAGATGAGTAGTTTCAGTAACGACTACACTGAATAACGATTCAGTACTTCAGCTACTCATAATTTATCAATTAGCTGTCTCATGAAAACATTATTCTACATCGATGGTGCTCACCTCGGGTGTGGTAGATCGTAGGTTCGATTCACGGTCGGATCAAAGAGAATACTTTTAAAATTGGTATTTGTTTCTTCTACGCTAAACACGAAACTTTAAGGAGTAATAGCAAATACCGGTTGGCTCGGAATCAGGATATAATGTGTCGGCGTGCAGCCAAATGTTTACCCGCGGACTGATGTTTCAGTAAGGTAAGCTCTATAAAAATCCAACACTTTGGATCCTTATAGAGCTACCTTACTGAAACATCAGTCCGCGGGTAAACATGAGCTACCTTACTGAAACATCAGTCCGCGCGGATAAACATGAGCTACCTTACTGAAACATCAGTCCCGCGTATTCCCTTGACCCCTCAAGTCCTTTTTTTTTTTTCTTTTTTCAATTCACGGATTCTAATGATGCCTTTGGTATCTTCATAATTTTTTCTGTAATGCTATTACTAATGAAGAGTTGGATCATTTGGTATTTCCGCGCAATAAGTGGACGACCTTATCGAAGGGGTTAAATGCGGCAGTGTCCTATTTTTAATTCTCGAAATGACACAAAAGTGTAAATATAACATACACATATACCTGAAGTAACTAAATATGAACAATGATATGAGGGACACAATCAGTGATATAGAAACACCAACAATCTCCATTGTCCTTGTGCCAGTAGCAATATCCTTCATTAACTGAAATATAAGAACAATTATAGACTATATATATTATCAGTTTTTTTCTATCATTTCATTGAAACACGCACACATAATCTGTTGTGATTTTGTTAATATCTTAAGCCAAATATATCGGTATCCAACATGTCTTTGCTTTTAAGAAGGCGATTTTCACGCAGCAAACATTATCATACGCACAACGCATGCAGATATGTGAACACTTTCTCAGGTATAGTTATTTAAAAGGAAATGAGAGTGGAAGTGTGAAGTATCGTACTTGGTAAAAAAAATAAAACATTCAATTATTAAAACATACCTGTCTTTGATGCGCTGATTTCCCAGCAAAAAATTTCGTATATATATCTCGTATCTCAGGTGTATAACACATGCTGTAGTTCGTATATCCGTTTGGATTATTGTAATCTCCGGGAACTCTCCCTTCCCAGCGTCCGTCATCTCCACATTTTCGGAATGCATCTTCTACAATAAAATGCTAAGTGACTGTAATTTACGAAAACAATATGTTAAAATCAATTTACGATGACATCCAGTTAAAAAAGACATATTTGATATTCAGTATGTGGTACTGAACTCCAAACAGTTGAAACCAATTATAATAATCCCATATTGAAAAAAACCCCAGACAACTGTCTATAATGTGCCTGACATCCACGCAAAATTAAATTGTGTTCAATTTATAAGTCTCAACAAAAATGTTAAAAGATCAATGCATGGATTTGAGAGAGTATTCTCCTTTTCAAGAAAACCTTAAACTGTTTATCATTGATTTACTTTCGACGAACAATTGTTCAGTACATTGGTTAAGACTATTAGAAATGAGTAGTATAATATGATAGAATGAGTAGTATAATATGATAGAATAAGTAGTATAATAAGATAGAATAAGTAGTATAATAAGATACTAAGCTCAAGCTAGCGAACAATTTCTAGCGAACAATAAGCTAGCGAGCAATAAGGCGATATGTCTCAAAACCAAACAAATAAATAAAAGCGAAATGTACTTAGAATATTTCTAGCGACCAATAAGAAATATATTTCTGTAAATGTACAATCAACACATTGAATCGACATCTGGGCATATCAGGGAATATTTATGAATAC
>MJUT01063931.1:65727-83363 GCA_002080005.1 Gigantidas platifrons
AAAAAAGCGAAACAAAACAAAACATAAGAAAGACCAAACTCTCTGACATGCAATCGATGAGATTCAGATCTGGCTTTCCCAGACATCAAGCTTTCCATTCGCTACTTTTATTCACGAAAAGTTTAAAGATACCAAATGGGTAATCAGAAGCCGTAAATCGAAGAAGGACAGATAATACATAACCCTAACGAAACAGCACAAACGGACAAACAGCGATCTACAAAACACTACACAAAAAACTAGATCGAGCAAAACGAAACCAACAAAAAACGGGGTTGAACTCAGGTACTCCGGAATGGTAACAGTTCCTCCTCCACATCTGGTACTCGTTGGTAAGATCAGAGAGATAAGATAAGTTTTATTTAAAGTGGAGATGTTAAAACAACAAATAAAATACAAGCCCTAGTAAGATTTTGACCGACAAGTAACAAGTTTAATCTCAACCTAAAACGTTAATGAATGTATACTTTGTCTATAACTTTTTATCCCATAGTAAAAATATTACTGCTTTTGTATAGTGCTCTGTATCCTATCAGAAACAGTTATTAGAAAAATGACAGATGATGTTGCCGTAACTTATAAATTCATTTTCACATAGATTTGATCTCCTATCACAATGTAATTTACATAAGATTTGTCAGACAGCAAGCAAGGTCAGACTGCCCGTGTTGTTAATCTATAAGATTAGAGACAATCCCCAACAGTACACTCACTCAACCGCGTCGTGCGCACTAAGTTTCATATCCATCGCTGGTTCGATACCTCTAATGTCGGACTATTAGTCCACCAGGTTATCAATCGCCCAGAACTCAGTTCTGTGGCAGTGATATGGTTTATTGGATATAGCTTTTTCATAGAAATTCACAGTCCTAAATCATGTTATTAAAGCTAAGATTCACCTCTCTCTGGTGTAAATGACCATAGCCGATGTTCGTCATTATGTTTAGGCAATTTGGTTTTTAGGTTCCCGAAGACATTTAAATTATTTGGTTTTCAAATATTTTGATGTGCGTACCTGGAGGAAGATTATTCCAGTGAAACGCGTAGTATTTACTACGTTTCATATCTACGTTTCTACGGCCGTTTGACATATATTTTGTTCAAAACGGTAATACCTACATCTCGTTTACGATTTAAGTCGGGCGGGCTAAAATCGCCAACTCCCCTTATCCCTAACATACACAAATGGTCATACAAAATGAGTTACTAACCCTTCTATCTAGTAATGCGTTCAGTTCAAGTATTTATCATGTTCAATGATAAACTAACAGAACAACATATCCCTTTTAGGATTCATCGCCACATCTTATATTATATATTCTGACTATAAATTACCAATTCACTCATTTTTGTTAATATTACGAAATCTCATTGTCTCGTAATAGACAAGAATAAATTATAGAATACATGGGACATTACCCTTTTCTATTTTCTTCTGATTTATTAGCTGTTTTGGTATCATTGGAAACAAACGTATATCAATATTCTAAAAATAGGACTCTCTTGATGTTATCATTAACTATGGAGGGCCATATCAGTAAGAATAAGATCGTTTATATACGTCGATTTAATCGAATTATCAAGTTGAAATTAATCGAATGAGAATAGAATATGACTACAATAAATGATTTATAGATGTAATGGGAGAGGATAGTCTATAAGTTGGTATAACTTTTTCTCCCATTACTGTTTTGTTTGTAATGAAATCTAGATGTAATGGTTTATGCATGTTAGTGGTACCGATTTTACCTCTGATTCTGTTTGTTCGATTAGAATTTGGACCTGTTCCGCCATTGTGATTATTTGTTGTTGTTATTTATTATACAATTGTGATGCTCTTGGATATTGAAAACTCTGGATAAATACGTATACCTTTCAAAGAAAGTGTACCTTATGTGGGATCAGTGCCTATCACCACTAAAATTGTAAGTTCGAATCCCGTTCAATGAGAGCTGTCTCGATACAACATTATGTGATAATGTTTATCATTGAGTTGCGGCAGGTCGGTGGTTTTCTCTGGTCTCCCCTACTAATAAAACTGACCGCCACATTATGACTCAAATATTGTTGAGAGTGGCGTTAAACATCATAACCCTAACCTTATATCGCTGTATCGTGATGGTAAGTTTTAATGGCAGATGACAGCAGAGTATCAGGATAAAACCACTTACCTATTATAAAATATATCATATAAATTCGTATCAAGTACAGCTCGCCACAAACGAACGGAAATCGAACTCAACCTCAATTGTGTTTGATACTGATAGAAAGATAGGTGTAAATCCAACCACTAAAAGATCGCTACCAAGGAGACATATCAAGAGTGCCACAGTACCAAAATCATGCTAAAAATAATATGCTGATATAACAAACACAAAACGAGCGTCTGCTGAGGTGATATGACGGTGAATTAATAGTGTTGTTATGTGCCATTCGTTCCACAGCGACTAATTTGTTGGGTAATTGGCTTTTCACAATATGTCAGTTATTTCATGGCGGGTAGTTTTATTGGTGATGGAAACATGTCGGCGAGATGTGTGGCCCAGTTGATACCCATAGAAATATCGACTGTGTGTTGCAACAAAAATCTAGCAAACATAATGCACATTGTGTCAATCAATACTGGTGAATGTTGGTAATGTCAGCTTTAGATAACGCTTTGATAAAATCAGAGTGGTTGTTGTACAAAATAAGATTTGGCATTTCATAAAATAGGATATTTCTTTACAGGTTTGCCGTATTTTAATGAAACAAAGTTGAACCAATTCCTTTAATCTGTCTTTTAGCTAAGATCGGGGAAGTAGTTACCGTATATAAAGGGCAGAGAAATAAAATATGCCAACGCTATTGCACGAGGAGAGTGACCTGATTGCATGTACTCTAACATATCTTTAGAACGAAGTTTGCAGAACCCACATCTGATTCACACACCACCTCCGGATTAGTTAGTATAAATGTTAAATATATATTTGTGTTAGAGGATGTTAACTCAACCTATTATTAACCTTAAAGCTGTCAATTAACTTCACATCTACAATAAAACTATAACACTTAAATGGATAAATTTAGAATGTTAATATTATATAAAGGATTGTAGGCTAAATCCAATTTTATCAACAAAGGAAAAAGCTATATAATTAGCTTGAACATTAAAATATCAAAAAGTTGGAAGGATATCAAATTGTAACATTCCCTTGTTTCGTTTTATTACCGATTGGTAATTGGTTGTACCTTAATTGTTGCCTAATATGGAAAGCATACGTAGTAAAGCAATTCCATGTATCTATAAGGATCTTATGTCGTCCAATAACAAAACTAGAAGAATTTGTTTGAATTGATCTTGAGAAAAGACAATAGCTTTATTTATCATTTTCTTACATTGAAAATGGAAATGCCATACAAGATTGTATTTGTTATATCATATATATCACAATTACTTCTAAGTTCAAATCCATCCAATATTATATAACAGATCCAATGCCATGTGAATATGTGCGTTATTTCTAAATAAGTCCACATTGCACTAGATGTTGCTTTGCCTTTGGTTTTGTTAAGTTAGTTTTTGTTTGTTTGTGTGTTTCTTGTTTTTGTGCGTGTTTTTTGATTTTTTTTTTTTTTTTAGGGTTCATGGTCCTCGTCGTATCGATTTACAACTAACTACCGGTATGCAATGAGTTACTATCACCACAGAGGTTGTGAGTTCGAACCCGCTCAGGGCGAGGGATGATTAATACAACATTACGTGATAATGTTTGTCAACAACTTGCGACAGGTCGGTGTTTTTTTCCGGTTTCCACCACCAATAAACCTGACCCCACGAAATAGCTGAAATATTGTTTAAAGTGGCGTTAAACACCATAACCCTAACCCCTTTTCTCAATATATAATAGAACCAATGCCATATGTGCGCTATTGTCAACAAGTCATCATTACACTAGCTATTGGATAAAATATTGAAGGTTGTTTTCTTCACTGGTATAAATCACATAAGAGCTGTCATCTATAATATCTAAATAACACTTACTTGTTTGGTCCAATCCACGGAGTGGCGGGCACTGTAATTTAAGTGTCACACCGGCGGCAGCTGACGGCCAACATAACACTGTGTCCCATGTCCCGTTACAATAAATATTACCTGAAACAAAACAAAATAACTATACAAGAGGGAAACATAGTAACTATAAGCGTGTCACAACCATAACGTGCAATTCAGGAGTTGACAAAGTTAGATAATACCATACTAAAAAATACATGCTTACTATATTCTAATATTAAAAAGTGTATTTTACATCCATAGTATATATGTATACAACAATAATCTATTAAAATTTAAACTTCTGCTCTGCCCAAATCCAATATCAGAACTCCCACAAGAAAAAATAAATCCCAAGTATTAGATTTCAAATTTAAGCTACCATGAAGTTTATCATTTATCCACTAATTAAAACAAATAACAATTGACTGATCACTTCTAGAGATAATGCATAGTCCCTACTGAGAAATTAATACTTACAGATGTCCTGCTTCTAAACATTATTGAATAACTAATGAGATAATACATTTATACGAACAAACAATTTTCACTTTGTTACATAGTTCCGACCGGATATTCGAGATAATTAACGAATCGGATACAATCGAAAACAACAGTACAAGCACATAGACAAAACAAAAGGGGAATATCTAGGACAACAGAGGAAATTCCCACAAAATTGAGAAGAGAGACCAGGTACTCTCGACAGATTAGCATGTCCGCCACCATTGAAGGTACATCATGCATAAGTATAACTTATGGAACGCCGTAGCTGCCTTATGTTCAATAAATATATTATAAGCACATACTTCTTCTTTATTTGCACATACTTTGTCATTATATGCACATACCTCTTCTTTATTTGCACATACTGTGTCATTATATGCACATACTTCTTCTTTATTTGCACATACTTTGCCATTATATGCACATACTTCTTCTTTATTTGCACATACTGTGTCATTATATGCACATACTTCTTCTTTATTTGCACATACTTTGTCATTATATGCACATACTTCTTCTTTATTTGCACATACTTTGCCATTATATGTACATACTTCTTCTTTATATGCACATACTTTGTCATTATATGCACATACTTTGTCATTATATGCACATACTTTGTCATTATATGCACATACCTCTTGTTTATATGCACATATCATGATGATACTTTTTATTACAACTTAAATTTCGTTCGGCGTTTTCTTTCCCTAATATTTTCTACCCCTGATCTGAAAATGGAGGAAAAAATGAAACTCGTTTTTGAAGAGTTAAAATTGCATGCTTTAATCGAAACTTTCGAAAAGGAAAAGGTAGATATTCAATGCTTTACAAGTTTGAGTGATCCACAGCTACAAAGACTGGGTGTGGTGACGATCGGTGACAGAATCTGGCTAAATAATAGAGTTCGGATAGAACGTCAAAAAGAACAAGAAGCAGAAAGTAGTAGCACCGTTCATACCACTGGTGGTGTTGTTGATGACCAGAAATGACAATTGAAACAGTCACAATTAATCAGACATAAGTAATAAGAGAAATGTCTTATTTTGGGAAAGGGAAGATAAAGTCAAACAAAAGACCCCTTAGGTTGCCAAATGAAGATGATGAAGCAAGTGATTTGGTCGGAGATTCCTCTGCCGTGCGACGGCTTTTTGTTCGACTTGCTGGAGCCGTGGGACGTCAGAGCGCTCTCCATAAGGAAAACAGCGGATTTGCCGTTCCAAAGTCGGCACATTTACATGTTTCGTGGCTATCTGATTTTATTTTCTATCCTAAACACTAAATTGCTTCACCAATCATTTTCCTATTCATTCATAACGATCTTACCCTCAGAAAGGGGTGTTACAGCACGTTTGACTTACCCTTCCCTTTCCCAAATAAGACATTTCTCTGATTACTTATGTCTTTGATTAATTGTGACTGTTTCAACTACCGTTTTTGGTCATCAACAACACCACCAGAGGTATGAACGGTGCTACTGCTTTCTGCTTCTTGTTTTTTTTTGACGTTCTATCCGAACTCTATTATTTAGCCGGATTCTGTCACCGATCGTCACCACACCCAGTCTTTGTAGCTGTGGATCACTCAAACTTGTAAAGCATTGAATATCTACCTTTTCCTTTTCGACAATTTCGATTGAAGCATGCAATTTTAACTCTTCAAAAACGAGTTTCATTTTTTCCGCCATTTTCAGATCAGGGGTAGAAAATATTGGGGGAAGGAAACGCCGAAACGAAATTTAAGTTGTAACAAAAAGTATCACCATGATACAGATAAAGTATCACCATGATAAAGATAAAGTATCACCATGATAAAGTAACATCTTGTTAAAGATAAAGTATCACCATAATAAAGATAAAGTATGTGCATATAATGAAGAAGTATGTGCATATAATGACAAAGTATGTGCATATAAAGAAGAAGTATGTGCATATAATGACAAAGTATGTGCAAATAAAGAAGAAGTATGTACATATAATGACAAAGTATGTGCATATAAAGAAGAAGTATGTGCATATAATATATTAATTGAAATAAGGCAGCTACGGCGTTCCTAATAACTACTGGAAATGTCCTATTTATTACATTGCATACCTAAGCTATGGAATCTACCATTTCACGTATAAGGGCAGTGGCTTTGCTCTCGAACCAAACAAATGTACGACTTAAGAATAGATTTGTTTTTTCTTAAAAGTTTAAAATTGCAGGGACATGAAAAATCATTATTTCTTTTGTATATTTCATATAATTTTTTCTCTATAAAATTTAGCGACAAAATACGTTTTTCAGAAAAAAAAACCCCACATAACCTCTTACCCTTCACCCTAAAAATTCAAATGGTCGTTCCATTATCAGTATCAAACATTATAACTAAGACTTTCGTCTTGTTAATCTTCAATGGAAACTCACTACAGCAACAAATGTAATTGTCGTTTGATTGTCACGTCCACGGTTTAATAAAACTTTGACTTTAAAATAAGTCATAAACGTGAACAGAAAATGAGTATTGATAAAAACGCCCAATAAACTTTCACAAGTAAATTACAAGATTGAGATTTGATGAAAGCATGTATTATGTAGAAGGGATTATATCAAAGACAGAAGACATCAAACAGATATATTTTACATAAACATTAAAAGTTTTCACTTCTTGTAATTATCTCCATATAATAGAACAAACGATGGTTATTACCATTCCAGGAATAATTGGAAAGAAAAAAAAATCACCGAAGCATACAATGTATCCATGACAATCACAAACATGCATACAAATCCTGATCATGATAATGAAGAACTCTATTAGATAGTAAATCGCTATCAGTTTTAACAGCCTCGTGTACAGAACTTTATTGCCATCATGTATAAAATAGCTGGATCTCTGTGGCATATTTACGACTGTTTTACTGCGATAATGGTAATTCAGTTGCTATGTATGTAAAATAAATTGGAATATCGACTTCTCGCCGTTGACATTTTAATTTGGTTTATATTGGACATTATTTATACAGTATATAGTCAGGCCATCTCATTGAGATTGCTGTTTTAAATCTTAGCTAGGTGGATTAGAAAGCCATGTACATCAATATACACAATTAAGTTATTTGATTTCCTAATACAGAAATATGGAGAAGTAAATCCCATTTTATAATTAGAAACACATTAATGAACATGTTATGCGTGCACGTGTACTCATATCAATAACTACATATAGTTTCTTCATCAACAGTAATACCACTTAGAACAAATGCAATAACTTCAATCCTTTTGTAATTCTGAATATAACCCTAATTTGGGGGGGAAATATGATTTAAAAAATAATTGGATTAGTAAATACTTTTATTGAATATTTTTCTCATCTGTTTTTTGTATTTTTGTATTTTTAATTGATCAATTTCCGTTTTTGAATATATAGTTACTGGTTAATTTGATACTAAAATCCATTATGCTGTGGGGGATTTATTTGTTTAATTGAATTTAAGAACCAATTTCTTTCAATTCAATTTCATTTTATACATGCATTCCGTTTCTTCTTGTGATCTTCATGGTTTTGTTATTTTGTCTAAAATCGATTTTAATTTTCGTAACTTAATACCCTAGTGGTACGTTAACATGAATTCACAGCGATTAATAGTGTCTTGATTAAAAGATTTGACCTGAATAAAGTCATCTAAAAAAAGAAAATTTGAATACAACAGTTGTTCTCATTTTACAATTTCAGTGGTAGTGAATAGTGTACGATGTACATGTATCCCCGTTTGTTCTTAATGGCGACAAAGTAACAGAACATAGAATGTGGTTAGCATGACTATTTTAAATGTGATTTTCAGTGAAAAGAAACATGTATGTTACCCTAGTTCCTTAGAGCAAATTAAAGAAACGATTTGATTGATTTGATTTGATTTTTGGTGTTTAACACCACTTTCAACAATATTTCAGCTATATCATGGCGACCAGTATTAGTGGTGAAGGAAGCCGGAGTACCCGGAGAGAACCACCGGCCATGGGCAAGCAACTGGTAAACTTTATCACTTGCGGTTGCGAATTACTTTTTTGTAATTTACAAAGCCGGGCGCGAACCCACGCCGTATTGGTGATAGGCTTGTATGAGTTGTTAGATCCAGCGTTAAAGAAAAGAGTTTGATAATGTTTTACTTGAAATATATGTCCAATAGGTATGAACTAGGCTATTTAAAGGAAAAGGCCATGGTTTTGACAAGTTAGAGTGAAAATTTAAATGACAGTACAAAAAAGACATTTGTGTTAAAGATAGTATACCATAAGGTAGAATTTAGTCATTGAAGTTGCCTGTTGCACCAAATAATGGGGATCGCCATTTTTCAAAACTCTCCAATGTGGAGGAGACAAAGCCTGAAAAGGGGCGTATCCATTCTCGGATTATACCTTCCCGTTACGTCACGCAATCAGTATCGTATATTATATCAGCATTGATCAGTTGCAATTTTTTCATTAAAAATTATGTAAATCGTAAAATAACGTGGTATATATTTATCTTTTGATATTTATGTTAAGCATTTTATTTCACTAAGTAACGAAGGGAAAGAGTGAGAAGATTTTTTGTGTGTAATTACCGATCCGGACAGGACTACCTGTCAACACAATGATCATCGATCAGTGACCTCGAAAAACACGGGAATGTATGACAGCATTGGGGACAAAAAATAAAAAAACATGTGTAAGCACAAAACGAGTTAAAAATGACAATTATTTAACCTACGGCCAATCACGTAAAACATGAAATTATACGTAGAACCCCCCTCCCCCGATACAAATAAACTCCTTTGTTTTATGAAAATGTAACATGAGATGGGAATATTAAGAACAAAATTAGAACGATATACATTTATAAACATTGTATTGCAGTTGATCTGATATTAAAACATAACCAAACGGGCACGATGTTGGAAAGAATCAGATACATGTTATTTATTCAACTAACATGATACGACTGAGTGACGTCACATGAAGAGGTGTCATGGCCGCTTACACTACGACAGGAAATACCAAATATTCATATTTTTAATTGGGTTTATTAATGTTAATAAAGGTGGTTTTTTTTTTAAATAATAAGTTATTTACGAATAACAAGTTATAATTAATTGAATTAAAACAACTTTTCAACTGACTGGTCTTTTCCTTTAATGAAAATAAAGAGTGGAGATTGTTAATTATGTATAATGTTTAAGATTAGAGTGTTCTTTATGGCAACGCTGTTTGTCTGGTTCTGTCTGAATTTGTTTATACGAATGTGGGAAACGTTTAGGTCATATCTTTATTTTTGGGTACAGAATTTGCCACTTTCTAAGATTCTTTGATTGATTTTTGGAAGAAAGGTGAGGATATAGAGAAGAGGGTCGAGAATAATGTACCTGTATTCTGCATGCAGTTGTTGTATATAAGAAAAGTTGACGGGTAGAAAATAGAATAATTACGTGTATCAAACTAACGTGTAACGTAAGTCATACTGGTAGATTGATTTTGATTGTTTTTTTTGTGTTTTAACACCACTTTCAGCAATATTTCAGCTCTATCATGGCGACCAGTTTTAGTGGTGGAAGAAGCCGAAGTACCCGGAGAGAAACTCCGACCATGGGCAAGCAACTAATAAACTTGCGGCTGCGAGTCGAGTGCACTCCTTTTTGTAATTTACAAAGCCGGGCGCGAACCTACGCCGTATTGGTGATAGGCTTGTATGAGTTGTTAAGTAATTCAACTACCTAACCCACTGAACCAACCGGGCCTTCATACTGGTAGATAATATCTAAGTATACTCTATATAAAGAGTACACACAAGCATCTATTGTGCCGTTTTAAAATGACTATTCTCGGAGCACCTGAGTTCACCCCTCTGTTTTTAGTGCGGCTCATGTTGATCAATATTGACTTTTCTGTGTAGTGTTTTGTAGACCATTGTTTGTCTTGTTTGTCTTTTGGGCATTGTGCTGTATCTTCAATCTTTTCTTATTGGTATTTGCTACTCATGAGTTGTGAAGTGACTATAGTAATCGAAATGGTGCTTGTATAGGACATTTTATAATTTATATCTGTCTTAGATTTATCCTAGGGATCTAGAAACATATTAGGGTTCACTATCATTTTTCAATACAAGACAATTATTATCGTAACCAGTAAAATGTATCACGTGTTGGTTTAACCGATATAAACTAGTATTGTACAAAGGTCCTGTATTGTGTAATTCAATCTTTCAGTTATGTGTATTCATTTATAACAGCATGCCAAAAACACTAACTATGAAAGGAAAGTGGTAATTAAAAACTGTTATTTGAAGGATATAAATACAATGGCGAAAATATACAGAACAAAAAGACAAACAACGGTCCACAATACATAGAAATGGTAGAGCAATACTCTCATAATAGGACCGATGTTGGACTCGGGTGCCTCGGAAGGGTAAACATTTTCTGTTATGTAAGTGGCACCCGCCATGCTAGTTCTGAAACAACTACACATTTACTACTGTTAATCATTCCACCCGGTATACAATGATGAGGATTATACTTAATTGGTGAATAACACTTATTCTAATGAAAATAAAATAATCAGTTGTCCGTAAAACTTGGCTATGTATTCACAATGTTGAATTATAAAGGAAGAGAAACAAATCTTTTTTTTTCATTTCGTTTTTTCTTCGAATTAACACCTCAGTCTATGGCTTACATCACTCAGGAAAATTGAAACAAAATAGTTACTATGGTACAGATATCAAATGATTTGTGTTCGATGCATCTTGCAGGCAGAGATTTTTTGTCTCAATAATTTCATTCAGATGAACCAGTTGTGAACATTACGTAATTGTCCATAAGACATTTTACATGCTGAAATGGTTTGGCTGCATAAATCTTTAATTTCATTGAAGCATTCTTTAGCAATCAATATTTGCATTTTACAATTTCACGGTGAACTAAGGAACCGTATGACGACTTATGATTTGTTGATTTATAATACAAAATCTTTCCTGAAATAGAGTATTTATTACACATCTTTGGTGATAATTCAAATATAATTCAAAGCGATTAGCCCAATTATCACAGTTTTTGACCAATAGGCATTACATCATTTTTAATCAACTGTGAACAAATCTTGAAATATTCATAGCAATGTACTTTAAAATGAATTATCATAAAATTAATAATCTTGGCTTCGTGCCCAGGCCGGATCAAACAGTAAACTATAAAATTGGTATTGGCTGTACACTGCATTAATAAGTCGGAGCAAATATTGAGTGGCTGGGAATAAGCATAATTTGGACTATTGTTTCAGTGAACTAGCACATTAGAGATCAGACTGAACGTGTTGGTCAAGTACTTCATCTAAAAACATTGCTCAATTTGCGTTCAACAATAACTCACTCACTCACTGACTCACTCAGAGCACCAGTAATGGTAATTTATGAAAAACAAAATCTACATCTATTTAATTCTTTAAAAATGATTAATGTGGAGCAGCAACTGCTTGCTCTTCCGGAGCACATGAGTTCATCCCTGGTTTTAGAAGGGTTCGTGTTACTCGATCTTTAGTTTTTTGTGTCGTGTTTTGTAGATCGTTATCTGTCCTTTTCTCCTTTTTCTTTGGCCATACTATTTGTCTGTCCTTCTTTCATTTACGGTTTCTGATTGCCCCCTTGGTATCTTTAATCCTTTTTAATGATAAGTAGCACATATATTCAATAAGACTTTACATGACATGCAAGTGTTAAGTGACTTAGAGTATACTCAGGGCCGGTACTAAGATGCGCCGTGGTGAAATGGGTTGTACTTATGGATTTTGCTACTTATGTGTATAAATAGGTTTGAAGATAACACATGGGTAATCTGCATCCGTAAATTGAAGGACTGACAATATTTTAGAAAACACTACAGCTGACTAATGATTGAACAATACAAACCCCAATGCAGGTGCTAGAGAATGGTATATCAGCTTAACAACACATGTTTCAGGACAATTATTAACATAAAATGAGAATTCATTTGTAAATGACAACATGTAAGAACCGAAAGTATTTAGCAGACTTCAGCTGTTTCATGTGACCATTTATAAAACATTCATGAATGGAAAAATCACGTATTCCATTGTTACACTTACAAGTGAAGAAAACATATTCCTTACCTTCCTACAATAGTCTGAATAATATGATGTTAAATAACATTAATCAAAGTGTCCCTGATGGGTAATAGTCATTGGATAGGAAAGCGTATAAATGTACAATAGAGGTTGTCTTTGATTGTTAATTAGACACAAGAGATTTTGTCTGCCTCTTCAATTTGTACTTTATGTCGTTTCTAAAGGTAATTCATATTGAACAATCGACTGTTTTCCCATTAGAGGACACTAATAGCCAGTGTTTTAACAAATAACCCGCCACAAGAAATGACTTTATAATTACATCTGAGAATGCGTTGTTACAATTCCTATTTTAATATATTAGACTTGTTTTCATCATATGTGTTTTCTTTTATTTTAACAATTTGTGAAAGACAAATCTGTAATGACATGATTAAAGAGTTCTTTGTAAACCATTACGTCATACATATATACTGATGTGTCACGACTCTTTTATAAGAACTCAATTTGTGTGACCACGGGATTTCAATTCATTAACGAACAAATCAATTTGAACTTGGAATTAACGGAAAGCAATATTTAAAGGTCATTTAGCATTTGCAGTTGATCAAACATGTCTATTATAAAATTATGAATGCATATAATGTATACAATAATTGTGTACAAAACAAGTTTGAACATGCCAAAAGGGTTAATCAGAAGTCGCAAGTCGAAGAAGGAAAGACAACGCAATAGCCGAAAGAAAACTGACAAAAGGATAAACAATGATTTACAAAACATTTGCGAGTAAATGACATTTGCCAAAGCGTTATATATCTTTTCGTTATCATTTCAGGTGTATATTTGATATCAGAAGCACATTCCTTCAAAAATAGGTACGATGTGTACCATTCATAATATCAATTATAACAACACTTACAGCACAAATACAGCTTCAACTATGTTATTACTCTTTGTGCTATAACACATGTTTTAAGATACCTAAGAAGTAATAAGAAGCAATTGAAAAACCAACAATGTAATGTTTAAAAGAACAACAGGAGAAGCAATGATCTACACAGCACTATGTAGAAAGTTTAAAGATTGAGCAACGCGAACCTCACTAAAGCTGGGGGTTAATTCGTGTGTCCTGGAAGAGTAAACAGTTCCTGCCCTACGAACACGAACATCATGTGAAAATCACACATGTATGCGTAAGTAAATACAAATAACATAAATAAAACATGAACCCCCTATTAAACATATCGGAGTAAAGACAAACAGAGCATCATTTCTACGTAGATATTGTAGCGGACAGCACAACAAGGTACTAAAACAGAGCATCATTTCTACGTAGATTTTGTAGCGGACAGCACAACGAAGTACTAAAAACAGAGCACCATTTCTGCGCAGATATTGTAGCGGAGAGCACACCAAGGTACTAAAAACAGAGCATCATTTCTACGTAGATATTGTAGAGGACAGCACAACGAGGTACTCAAAATAGAGCATCATTTCTACGCAGATATTGTAGCGGACAGCACAACGAGGTACTCAAAACAGAGCATCATTTCTACGTAGATTTTGTAGAGGACAGCACAACGAGGTACTCAAAACAGAGCATCATTTCTACGCAGATATTGTAGCGGACAGCACAACGAGGTACTAAAACAACATCATTTCTACGTAGATATTGTAGCGGACAGCACAACAAGGTACTAAAAACAGGGCATCATTTCTACGTAGATATTGTAGAGGACAGCACAACAAGGTACTAAAATCATAGCATTATTTCTACGCGTATATTGTAGCGGACAGCACAACAAGGTACTACAAACAGAACATCATTTCTACGTAGATATTGTAGCGGACAGCACAAGGTACTAAAAACAGATGGTCATTTCTACGTAGATATTGTGGCGGGCAGCACAACGAGGTACTAAAAACAGAGCTTCATTTCTACGCATATATTGTAGCGGACAGCACAACGAGGTACTAAAGCAGAGTATCATTTCTACGCAGATATTGTAGCGGACAGCACAACGAGGTCCTAAAATCAGAGCATCATTTCTACGTAGATAATGTAGCGGACAGCACAACGAGGTACTAAAAACGGAGCATCATTTCCACGTAGATATTGTAGCGGACAGCATAAGGTACTAAAAACATATAATCATTTCTACATAGATATTCTAGCGGACAGCACAACGAGGTACTAAAAACAGAACTTCATTTCTACGCATATATTGTAGCGGACAGCACAACGAGGTACTGAAAACAGAGCATCATTTCTACGTAGATATTGTAGCGGACAGCACAACGAGGTACTAAAAACAGAGCATCATTTCTACGTAGAATTTCTAGCGGACAGCACAACGAGGTACTAAAAACAGAGCTTCATTTCTACGCATATATTGTAGCGGACAGCACAACGAGGTACTAAAAACAGAGCATCATTTCTACGTAGATATTGTAGCGGACAGCACAACGAGGTACTAAGAACAGAGCAGCATTTCTACGTAGATATTGTAGCGGACAGCACAACGAGGTACTAAAAACATAGCATCATTTCTACGCAGATATTGTAGAGGACAGCACAACGAGGTACTAAAAACAGAGCATCATTTCTACGTAGATATTGTAGCGGACAGCACAACGAGGTACTAAGTAAGAACAGAGCAGCATTTCTACGTAGATATTGTAGCGGACAGCACAACGAGGTACTAAAAACAGAGCATCATTTCTACGTAGATATTGTAGAGTACAGCACAACGAGGTACTAAAAACAGAGCATCATTTCTACGTAGATATTGTAGCGGACAGCACAACGAGGTACTAAAAACAGAGCATCATTTCTACGTAGATATTGTAGCGGACAGCACAACGAGGTACTAAAAACAGAGCATCATTTCTACGCAGATAGTGTAGAGGACAGCACAACGAGGTACTAAAAACAGAGCATCATTTCTACGTAGATATTGTAGCGAACAGCACAACGAGGTACTAAAAACAGAGCATCATTTCTACGTAGATATTGTAGCTGACAGCACGACAAAGCATTTACAACACAATGACATAAACAACATCAATACCACTACAAACCAGATATGACGTCAATACCACTACAAACCAGATATGACGTCAATACCACTACAAACCAGATATGACGTCAGGTTCATCGTTTTATTGTTCTTTTTAAATGATTTAATATTTTATATTGCACAAATAAATGCTGTAAATAAAACGTGAAGATTACCAAGTCTGTTGATGTTCTGTTTATGATATTTTTACTCTGTTAATATTACGGATTATTTGACATCTAATTAAATATTTAGTTATATCACGCAACTAAATCATACACGGGTCAGCTAATGCTCAATAACGTCTATCTGATAGGATATAACAAACGCAGTCTATTTGATGTACTTCAGTTATGTTATGATATGTTTGTGTGATGTCATATAGCCCTTTCGGAAACATTTGTTGATAATAGAGAATTTAACTTCTAACTCTGACCACACGATGAAGAAGAAGTCTGGTTATAGGAGACATTTTCGGACTAATTACCGATATTCGAGTTTCGGACAGAAAGCGATCACTTGTATAGGTCATAAAGTCACTCAAATTACGTTCATCGGGTACGATTAGAATCAATAGACTGAAAATTTCATATCATTGCCATTTAAAGTTTTTAATTTTGATTTTCATCACGAGTTAAGTGTTCTGTCGTTATGTTTCTTAATAGCTCTTGTTTTGGTGAGTGCTTGAAAGTTGCTATGCTTCGTCTGGTTGATATGCTGTATCATTTTGTATTGTAATTTTATTTATTTTACTAAGTAACTCTACAACTGACCTTCCGTACCAGTCGTGTCTATGGTAATACAATAATACAAAATAACACTATTACAGCATTGATCGTAATAAAAACGTTGATAGCTAATTTACTGCGTACACAACGCGTGTCTAGAATGACCTTCATCAGATCCGCTGTTAGTAAAATTATTAGAAAGACAAATGATTGTATAGCCTTTAAAAGCAAGAAAATCAAAGAGCCTACACAAGGAGCTATCTTTACAAATCAGGTTTTTGTCTCTGAAATCAACAAAATAGCATATAAATTGTACATGTATATATAAAAAAGGCGATGCTCCCTGACTGTAATATCTGTCCGTGTTAAGTTGGATAGTCTAGCATGTGTAATATCTGTCCGTGTTAAGTTGGATAGTCTATCCTGACTGTAATATCTGTCCGTGTTAAGTTGGATAGTCTATCATGTGTAATATCTGTCCGTGTTAAGTTGGATAGTCTATCATGTGTAATATCTGTCCGTGTTAAGTTGGATAGTCTATCATGTGTAATATCTGTCCGTGTTAAGTTGGATAGTCTATCATGTGTAATATCTGTCCGTGTTAAGTTGGATAGTCTATCATGTTCATTAACATCCATATCCTGTATTACTAACTTCTTATGATATTTCCTTAAACCTTCAGGCTGTAGTAACTGTCAATCTGACGAGTACTAAATTAAGACTATTTCGGAATATAGATAAAGTACAAATGTACAATAATATCATGAAAACCCTTAATTTAATATCTACAAATGTACGTTGTTATTACTATCACTGGGTCGATACCTCTGCTGGTGGACAGTCCCACAGTTTATCTTCCACCGAGTAGTGTTTTGACAATAACATGGTTTTTGCACTGAAATTTACAGTTCCAAGATAAAATAATGATTATTAAAACTAAGGTTCTCCTCCCTCAGACATAGGTAATCTTATCCTATGTTATCTATCCTGTTTAAGCCCTTTAGTTTACTTGTTCTCCTCCCTCAGACATAGGTAATCTTAGCCTATGTTGTCTATCCTGTTTAAGCCCTTTAGTTTACTTGTTCTCCTCCCTCAGACATAGGTAATCTTAGCCTATGTTGTCTATCCTGTTTAAGCCCTTTAGTTTACTTGTTCTCCTCCCTCAGACATAGGTAATCTTAGCCTATGTTGTCTATCCTGTTTAAGCCC
>MJUT01063931.1:85933-97247 GCA_002080005.1 Gigantidas platifrons
TCTCCTCCCTCAGACATAGGTAATCTTAGCCTATGTTGTCTATCCTGTTTAAGCCCTTTAGTTTACTTGTTCTCCTCCCTCAGACATAGGTAATCTTAGCCTATGTTGTCTATCCTGTTTAAGCCCTTTAGTTTACTTGTTCTCCTCCCTCAGACATAGGTAATCTTAGCCTATGTTGTCTATCCTGTTTAAGCCTTTTGGTTTGATTTCTCCCAATCACTTTAAACTATTTGACTTTCCATTTTCGGTTATTCCAATAATACGTCGTGCGCACAAAATTAGATGTCTACGTTTTTATTAATTCATTTAATGGTGCATATTGCTGTAATGATCTTAGTAAATATGTCTTTGCAGTATTAGATTATATTTTCCCAATGTGTTCCTTGCAGCATTATCGCTTGCTGATATCTGTTTTTTAAAGATTCTAAATTCCTTATCTTGTCTCATTAATTAGTAATTGAATTTAATCTTTAAATTAAAGTTGTTATTTTTAGAATTAAAAGTTGGACTGAATAATTAAGTGAAATTACATTCTAGGCAATATAATTGTATGGTATTTTTTTTAGAAGAAATTGGCCAAAATTAAATATTAGCATTAGCATGATCTTTATTACTGAAAAGAATGAATAATCAATACACGAATTCAAAATTTTAGAAGAAAGTACTAGTTGCCCGGGTGGAATGTGAGTCGTTTTTTTTTTATAGATTTCTCAAAAACATGAACAATTGCGACATTTTAAGCTAATTTGGACCATTGGATATTTCTTACTAGATATAAGAATATTTTGAAGATACCAAAGGGATAATCAGAATCCGTATATCGAAGAAGAACAGACAACACAGTGGCCAAAAGAAAAAGTACAAAAGGACAAACAACGATCTACAAAATATACATATAAAACTATAAGAAAAAAGATCGAATAACATGAACCTCACTAAAAACCGGGAGTGAAATCAGATGCTCCGAAAGGGTAAGCAGTTCGTGCTCCAATAGTGACACCTATCGTGCTAATCTAGTCACAAACCTGGTGATAAGTCATGAACGAGGAAAGAAGCGGGAAGTGCTTACGACAAGTGGAATATATCCGTGATCATTTGTGACACAGATATTCCATAACGGTCAACCAAAGTCATGGTAAAACTTTCGAAGTGATAACTTCAACTTAACTAAGAAGAACACTTGGTTCAGTAACTTCATTGTTAGCAGCAACCATGTATTAAGGAAGTCTTGATAGGAACCACAAGCTCTGGAATATATAACTTTCATCATTTCGCCATTTCAAAATAATATAATTAATTAAAAATAGTGACAATCTCCCTCATAGGTACAGGTCATTTTATCAGAGTTTGGTATTTTGTTTTGTTCAGGCAATTTGGGTTACCCGCTTCCATTAAGAATAAATTATTTGGCGTTCCAATCTTGACGAAGCGTGCCTCATGAAGGTTACCATAGAAAAACGTCGAAGGACCAAATTAGGCAGCATTGTTTTTATTAATAATAATTCAGTCTACGTTACATGTTAATACCCGGAATCTCAAAGAATGTCGTGACCGTAATCGTGGTTAGTTAAAGTTACATACACCTGTGTAATCCTATCAGCCTTTAACTTGTGATTGTCTTTCAGTCTTGGTCGAGGTGTTCTCGATTCAACGTTATGAGACCATGTTTGTCAATGCATTATGGTTGGTCCGTTATTTTCTCTGATATTGTATTGCTTACAAAGGCCTTACCATTGGTTTTTTCCTGTTCAGCATCCGATCTTAAATATATTTATCTTTAGTTTTCTGTGTAGTGTTTGTAAATATTTGTTTGTCTGTTTGTCTTTTGTCTCTTATCCATTATATTGTCTGTCCTTCTAGTTTAAATACATTTTATATGACAACATTAGTGAAGTCCCTTTTACAAAGATACAAACAAACAAGAAGAATTGTACATAATGGCGATAATTATACAAATAACTTTTACAACATGATATATTTAGACGTTAATAATAAAGTAAATATAAAGAAAAATAAGGTGAAATAAAATGTTCAAAACATAGGGGTAGAAAGAAGGATAAAAGAAGAAGAAAGGTTTCAAACAAACAGAAACAACATGGACTGGAGTGAGTCATCTTCGCTAGACAAGGGATACGATCCGCTCTATTCATCTTCACCCTTCGCATCGTTAGACGGATTTTTGAGGTCACACGGTGACGGTTTATATGGAATGCAGCTTATCAGAACGCGCTTTACAACGTGCCAACAAAGACATCTTTTCCGTCTATAATAGCCGTTATAGATTTGCTCTGATTGTCTGTCAATGAGTTTATATTAAATTTTTCACAAATCTTCGCTTGAAAATCAGCCAATTATATAATCTCGAGTCAATTTTCAGGGCATTCAAACGAAAAGAAATGAAAGCCTCATGTCGATTGGCTGAAAATGACATCATTACAAGGGGCGTAACTGTCAAAATCCAGCAGGTGGCAGTGCGCGGGAATTATGAAAATCCGTCGAACGATGCCAAGGGTGAAGATGAGTAGAGCGGATCGTAACCCTTGGCTAGCGATGACGGGAGTGAGTAAGCTGGTATATTAGTTAAAGCGCTGGGTGATTCTAATAAAATAATAAACAGCAGAGAAAATTTCAATGTTTTAGTTAGGAGTCAAATTTTCATCACCAGCTAATATCAATTCAATTGGAACTACGTAATTCTTTAATTTATTAAACAAGATTGCCCTATTTTCATTGTAAAAAGGACATTCAATACAGTCTTCAAAACCATGACCACAGATGCATGCAGGACTAGGCTTTTAATTGACAAGGTGCAAATCTGCATTTAGCGAACTGCGCATATTTCTAAGTCTGCTATGAATAATATTTAGTTTTCTATCACCCCAACCGAAATAAAAAGGCACTTTTTCAAGCAATATTTTATTTTTTCTTTTAAATATGCTAATATTATCAGAATTTCTAATTTCCGGACTTAGATTGTTCCAGTCCCAGGTGGTAGAGGGGAAGAAGGACTTTTTGGTAATTTCTAATCGACAATTAGGTATAACATAATTATTACTATTTCGTAAATTATACTGTGCAACACTACAAACCGGAAGGGGCATCAAATCACAAAGATAGTCTGTGGCAGATTTGTTGTGAATAGAATAATATAAGCTGAATCTTCTTACTCTTCACCTATCAGACAGTAATTACCAACGTTTCTCAATAGATAGATTGACAACTTGTAAATAGAGGCAGTCCGGTTACTAATCGTCCTGCCTCTAATTGAAACTTTTCTAAATTAGCAGAGTCTTGTTGACTACAACCATTCCAAAGTTCATATGCGTATTCTTAAATAAGCCTTATAAAGATCAAATAGATACGAGCAAGATAATGTATATTTAATATATATTTAAGTTTTCTTAGGGCACGCAACCTCTGACTTGCTGATTTACTAAGGGTGATTTGGAATTGTTTATAACTACACTTTGTTTCCTACCGGAAATATAGCTTTCAAACCATTTAAATAATTTACCATCTACCCCGTAAGCTTTAAGTTTCAGAAAAAGCCCTGTATGCCAGACCCGATCAAATGCTTTAGACATACATGTATCACATAGAATAAGGGTAGTAATATAATGATCGTCCAGGGACATACATATTCTGTAATAGATTTCTATTAGCTGGTGAACGGTAGAGTGACCTGGAATGAAACCTGATTGAAATATATGCAATAAATTATTTGATATTAAATGATTAAATACTTCCTTACAAAAACAATTCTTTCAACTGCTCATAGTAATGATATTGGTCTATAGTTAGATATTGATGATGGTTCTCCCTTTTTGGAGAGTGGTATAACAGATGCGGTTTTCCATTGCGTTGGAAATTCCGATTAAGAAAGCGATAAATTAAACAAGAGAGAGAGGGGAACACAAACAGTATTACACGTATTCTTAAGCATTTGATGACTGATGGAATCCAGAGCTGACGCTTTTCCAAGTTTTAAAATTTGTAAAATATCTAGAACTTTACTCGGAGTAATTTGAAAGACATCTAGTGTTGCATTTGTTCTAAGAGGAAAGTCTGGTTTTGATGTATTACTGTCATTTAATGTAGATATAGAACAGACATAATTATTTAGAAGACATGCTTTTTCATAGTCATCTGAGATGAAGTCATTATTTTCTTTTCTTAATTGACTTATTGGGGATATATCTCCAGACGATTTAACAATTTTTTAAATTAATTACCATTAGGATTTTTAATTTGAATTTGAAAAATCATCTAGTAAAGTATTTACATTAAAATAAAATTGTTCTTTTTTAAATTATTTACATGATTTCTTTGCTTCTTGTATTTATTGATATTGGAATCACTATTAGATATTAGATCTACGAGCCAGTTTTCGAAGTCTGTCTCATTTTCTTATTTCCCTTCTTAATTCGGAATTGAACCAAACTTTGTCATTTAGTGTTATTGTAACTTCTTTTTGAGGAACACAATTTTAATTATTTCAATAAATGTATTTGTAAATGTTTGACAGTTTTCGTCCATACTATTTTCTGGAGATATAATTGAGTTTCAATTTAAAGAGGAGATACAATCGTTACAGGTCTCAAAATCAGCATTTCGATAATCCCAGACTAATCGTTTATAAGTATTGATTGATTTAAGAGGGACGTTTAGGTAGACAATTGTTGCTTCATGGTCACTATCTTTTCTATCTACTTGAATTACATACGATTCAAGGACATTACAGTTATCAGATACTAAAACAGGGTCAAGCAAAGATTGGCGCGTGTTACATGTTGTGGTAGGTTTAGTAATCATGTTTTTCAGATCATTTAACCTCATAATATCAAATAATTTGTGAGTCTGTTCACTTTCCTTCAGATTAACATTTGGTACATTCAAGCTTTTCGTACATGTATAAAACATGATTGATTCTATTTTGTATCTATTTTGAGTTTATATTTTGGATTATACAAACCTTGTACTTCTACGTACAGTTCCCAATAAGGACATTAGACCCGATAAGCCATGGTTAATGCCTAAAGTTATGAATGCTTGACCACTGTTTAAAAGTATCGTGACACGTAACTATATAATAATCAATAATCAATGCCCATTACAACTTCTCATAAACACTTAGGTGTTACATTTAGCAATGATGCTAAGTGGAATACCCATGTTGATAATATTAAAAGTAGTGTGTCTAAACATTTGAATATTCTACGTAAATTGAAATACCGCCTTAGTCGCACTAATTTAGATAAACTATATCTTGTGTACATTAGACCACTTTTTGAATATGCATGTGAATTATGGGATAACTGTGGGATTGGAAATTCACAAAAACTGAGACAACTTCAACTGGAAGCTGCCAGAATTGTTACTGGCTTACCTATTTTTACAAAAACTGAAATCTTATATAAAGAGACAGTTTTGGGAATTATTATCTGTGAGACGGAGGAGAAGGAAGCTTCAACTTTTTTATAATATAGTTAATAAAAATACCCCTAATTATCTTTGTACTTTGATTCCCCCCACCATACAAAGTACCTCAGTGTATCCATTGAGAAATGGAAATGATATCATTTTACCTTTCTGTAGACTTTCTTCGACTAGTGATTCTTTTATCCCCTCCACAATAAAAATGTGGAATAGTTTAAATAACAATATTCGAAACGTTGATACCTTATCAAAATTCAAATCAGAATTAAAGAAACTCGATCAAACTGAAAATCATTCTGTCCCCAAACATTTTTTCTGTGGTCCTCGGAAATTAAATATTATTTTAACTCAGCTAAGAAATTCAGCTTCGTTTTTGAATTTTGATTTATTTCGAGTTGGAATCGTATCTGACCCATCTTGTCGATGTGGAGCTGCCCTTGAAAATTTAAAACATTTCCTTTTGGAATGTCCTATATACATACAAGCCAGAACTACATTGATAGGTAATATCAATAGAATTACAACTTGCTACAATCTAGACATTGAATTTCTGACATGTGGCAATGATAATTTAACTTATGAACAAAATTGTATTATATTTAAATATGTTTTTGATTATATTAAATGTTCAAAGAGATTCCTTATCGTATAACTAGAATTGAATTGGTTGAACATGCACATCATGAATCCATCTTAATTTTTTTTTTTACTAATTTTTTTTGTTAATGTGAATATCATCATTGATTCGTTATTAGTGCTACATATAATAATACATGCCTTTTATGTACTTCTTTACTGTAACACATTGTAATTTGGAGAAGACTTCATAAGTATGTTTTACTTGTGTCTAATCCATTTTGTCTGTTTAATTAGCAAATAAAATATGTTTAAACTAAACTATATAATATTGATAACTTAATTATACATGTATGAATTATTGGATGTGCTTTTTTACACGGTTCAGACAAAACTGATATGTTAAATGTTGATATTGTTTAGTTTCGCTGATTGAAAGAAAAAATATGGTGGAAAACTCCCTTCGTACTAAACGCTTAATAAAGTGACAGAAAATCAATAAGTTAAGCAAGAAAGATCAATGGGTCAGTAATTGATCCTTATTTATCTTGTCAATAGTTTTTTTTTCCAAAGATCAAATAGTTATATATTATTATAAAATACAAAATAATGAAAGTAGTCGGATTAAAAGTTGCCTTTGAAATGTTTTTTCATAATAGAAAAGTCCAACATTTTTATTGTAGCACTGGGACCTTTTACGATTTTTTATGTATTTTCCTGTTTCTAGTAATATTTCTAATATCTACCTTTCTCTAAAAACTTTTTGTCATTTAGATTTCCAATCTTCTCACTCGTGAAAAAGAACACGTCGTGTGCATTACATTGCTAGTTTTCTCCTTATTTCTAGTCATATTTTATAATTTATCATGTATTTATTGCCACAAATGAAATGAGCCATACATATTATTGTATGACGCATTGGTCTTGATACGAGCCAATAAGCACAACTCTCAACAAAACAAGCTAACACATTGGGAGGTGCTACATGTTATATAGTACCTGCAAATGGTCTATCGTACCCTATTTATATAAATATAGACATTTTACAAGAATAGTTTAGAAGCTGAAACAATCCTTATTACCAATAAGCTCTCTTGAAGCAAATCAACTCAATTGAAGAAGAAAACCTGCACAGAGGAGATATTTTTTCTCTCGATGGGAGGTTGCCCGTTTATATTGAAAACCTGACGGAGGACGCTTGTGGGTGCCGTGTTTTTAACGTTATACACGTTATATAGAATCATTGTATAGATTTTGGTTAAGAGTATTTTTTTATATATTGTTATGAACTTACTCTCTTCTTCAACACGCATGGAATATTTGCCACAGAACTGAAAGCAACCTTCAATCAATTAATCGATCGATCAATCAACACGTTATGAGAACAATATATTATCAAAAGAATATCAATATATTTATGACTTAAATAAATCAGAATGCTTCTTCATAGCTAACGTACGAAAACAGTAAAGGGTCTCTACTCCTGTCCATTCAAGTTCTGATGACCTCATCACATTAGATCAACTCGTTGTATACTGACATTCTTCTCATTAGCAACATATAACATATCATACTCTATGATTGAATGAGTTGACTGAACGGAAACGTTTCACATTTATGAAAGTCTGCTTTCATCGGATTTCAAATACATTACTTTTAAATACAAAAAGTACTAAGAACAGGCAACATGTCAAAATGAAGAATCGTTGAATTGTAGATAATAGGTTAATGACCGCTAACGTTTGACGAGCGACGGATGAAAGCTGACGGATTACGTTTGACAAATGAATCCTAGCAGCTGTTTACAGCTACTTAGAATGGACAGATACCGGATATAACTAGTGACTGAAAGCGTATATTAGGAATTTATTCCTGACACGGAATAAGGTGTTTTGTCATATGGACAAAAAGACAATAAAAATGACTTTATGTCACTACGATGGGAGTTTGGGCTCATAAAACTAATTTAACCCCGACACTTTTTTACTAAAGTGCCTGTACCAAGCCAGGATATTGTATGGTCATGTGTTTGTGTGTTAGAGGTCAGGGGTCATGTATTTGTGTGTTAGGGGTCAGAGGTCATGTATTTGTGTGTTAGAGGTCAGGGGTCATGTATTTGTGTGTTAGGGGTCAGAGGTCATGTATTTGTGTGTTAGGGTTATCGATGTTGCCCCTTTCTATGATTTTTCTATTTTTAGATTGTGGAACTTTTTCGTCAGTGTGGAATTTTCTTGTTGTTAATTTACATCTGTATCTTTTAACTATTATTATGTAACTATCTATTAATTTTATTCCATTCTTATTTTTAGCACAGAACAATCTCATAAAATATGTTATTCCATTCTGACAATAGAAAAACAAAAAAAGTTCCAACCTGTTATTTGAACTTATTTTTGGCAATCTCTACGTAAATGAGTTCTAAACTTTAAATTTTACAAAATGAATAAGAAAGACAGCTGACCGGATGTTTCGTGTTTTTTAGTTGGTTGCATTTGTATTTGATCAACAATGGCGGATCTAAGTTATGTGCGATTTTTAATATCAATTGAATTATACCTCTGGAGGCGTGAGTGAGAGAATTATACCTCTGGAGGCGTGAGTGAGAGAATTATACCTCTGGAGGCGTGAGTGAGAGAATTATACCTCTGGAGGCGTGAGTGAGATAATTATACCTCTGGAGGCGTGAGTGAGAGAATTATACCTCTGGAGGCGTGAGTGAGAGAATTATACCTCTGGAGGCGTGAGTGAGAGAATGGTTGTTGTTTAACGCCAATTCAACAATTTTTCAGCTATATCATGGCGAGAACAAGCTAATTTTCAATGAGATGATAATGAAGTCCGCTTTGCACTAGACCAACACGTTGAATTGGATTTTTAAAGTGCTAGTTCACTGAAACAACAGTCCGCTGGTAGACATGTCGCTCCACTCGGACACATTATTCGGATTACGAGCCAACCAGTCTTTGATCTTTCTCCTTCATGCTGCGTGCTTAACGGAGAAGCAACAACTACCAATTTGATAGTCTTCAGTTTGACCCGACCGGGGCTCAAACCCACGATCTATCACACTCGAGGCGAGCACGCTAACCATTACGTTACCGATGAACCCACGATCTATCACACTCGAGGCGAGCACGCTAACCATCACGCAACCGATGAACCCACGATCTATCACACTCGAGGCGAGCACGCTAACCATTACGCAACCGATGCGATTCTCTTGAGGCGTGATGTGTGAATATTCTCTTGAGGCGTGATGTGTGAATATTCTCTTGAGGCGTGATGTGTGAATATTCTCTTGAGGCGTGATGTGTGAATATTCTCTTGAGGCGTGATGTGTGAATATTCTCCAGTGGTGAATGAAGGAATGACTTGAATGTTAAATGATCTGATTTGACATTTGAATGGACGTGAGCAAATGAGTACACAATGTACGTTGGATTGCCTCAGAATAATTTGAAGATACCAAAGGGGTGATCCAAAAACGGGTAGACAATACAATGGCCAAAGGACTAAAATACAAACAAATATCTACAAAACATGACACAGAAACCCAAACACGAAATCTCAAAATCAGGGTAATCTCTGAAAGCGTAGGCTGTTCCTGCTTCACTGGTGACACCAACAGTGTTACTTTAACGCGTACATAAATACATAAGACAAAGATAAAACAAGAACCCCTTACAATGCAATGAGAACAACAACAAACACGAAATCTGCATACTGTATGCACCAATCAGAATTTCTTTTCACTTACCACATAACACTTCAGCATAATTTACATTTCAAGTACGACGTAGATATTTGGGTCAAGACTGAAAGAAATCCGTTGTTACGTTGTCAATATAATCGCCATTAAAACTAAGGTTCGCCTGCCTTTATTATGCCTTGTGTAGTGTATAAATCCTTTGGGTTTCTTGTCCCCAAATAGTTTTAAATTATTTGGCTTTCCAATATTTTGAGTTTGAGTGTACCCGATGAAGGTTATGTTATAAATATGTCATGAGCATTAAATTAGATAGCGACATTTACATTGTATATACTGCACTCATTAACTGAAGTTCTAACTCCTGAAAATAACACAACTCGTATAGCCCATGTCAACCATAATGATAGTGTTAATTCTTGGTTGATTGGTCATGCTTCTAAGTTGAAATAGAGAATTCTCTTCATTAGCAAAGTACCAAATGTTGCTTAATAACATTATTGAAGAAATAATCGCATTTTAGAATATTTACATCCGATTTGGAACGTATTGAAATTGCCCAGGTAATAATTGATTGCGCTGTTCTTTGATAGGCGCTGGAAATATTCGTCTAATTAAACACAACAGATTTTTAGTAAGCCCTACAAAATGTCAATGAAACCTCAGAGGAAGGATGATTGCATAATATACAATGATATATTACTTTCTGGACTTTAATAATCAGGTAAAAACAGGTCATCATTATGGTACAAAACTCCTAGTAATTGATAATGACAGTTAAATGGCACACTAAGCTACGGACAGTAACATTATAACACTAAATATAAAAAATACAGCAGGTATAGAGAGAATGCAGAATACCATGATTAAATAGGCGTTACAAACAATCCCTATAATGATATGTCATAGATATGACATTGCAAGTTTCACGGGGAAGTAACAGTTATCTTTGCAATACTGAAAATAAGTATGGCACCAACAACAGATTGAGAACGCGCAATACTATATTCATAGCAGCTATATAGTAAATTACGAAATAGCTGGAATATACTTGTAATTCATATAAACAGGTGAATTAAACAGACAACAAAACAGGAACACCATCATTGAAAATTTGTGACAATAGTTAGATATTTGTTCATTTGGATGTCATGTTTTGGCACTTTACTTGCTTCCAAAGACCTTTAAATTATTAGAATTTCCAATCTGTTGAATATGAGCTTACCTTACGAAGGTTTTTTTTGCAGAAACGCGTCGTGTGCACTAATTTAGATATCTCAGTATTTATAATATGTCTTCTTATGGATGCGTGTATATGTACCTATATGTTGTTTCTAATGGCCCTCGTGTTATATTGCTGTTAATTTGTTCTTACGTTAAAATGCCTTTGTTTTACAAACGTTTATTTTTACCCATTTGACATATGTATCCTATATTTGTTTTAAACGTTTTAGGATGTCAAAGGGTAAAATAAGCCGTAAATCAAAGAAGGACAGACAATATAATGGACAAGAAAGAAGGACAGACAATATAATGGACAAGAAAGAAGGACAGACAATATAATGGACAAGAAAGAAGGACAGACAATATAATATA
>MJUT01063941.1:23157-34634 GCA_002080005.1 Gigantidas platifrons
AATTCTGCCAGTTTGCCCAATGGTCCAACTTCTTTATATTCTTTGTAGGAAATCACTATAGAACAAATGTCAAAAACTGAAGCAAGTTGTAAAATAAATAATTATTTCTCAGACCTCAAAATCAAATTTCAACAATTGGAATAAAAATACTGTAGTTTTTTTTTAATTGCAGACACGTGTCTGTTTGTAAATAGTTCTATATATAGAACGCAATTGTTAGCAATTGTTACCGGATGCTGATCAATATATATAAAAAAACTCCTTGCATTCTTTTGTCGTGCAGTGCATTTCAACGAATTGTTGATAAAGAAAACTCTAGAGAATAATATTTTTTCGAAATACCACGATCACTGTAATCACACGAAATATTTTACGACAATAACTGTCGTAAATAGTGTCTTTGCCAAAACTTGTGATTATTTATTTTAGATTTTTCTATATCTAAAAATAACAAATAAAAGAGAATTAGAAATCTTTTTAAAAGTTGAATTTACCGAAAACTTCAATTTATCTATTCTTAAAGACAGCGGCTGACAAAAAAATTTACCGGTCAATAAACGAAAACTACCGGACCGCCGGGATATTTATCGGATGCGGTCCATCGGTCCGGTGCCAATTTCCTTGACTGCTTTTAAAAGAAAACCCACTACTACAAAATATGTCATGAAGTAGATGCTGCTTTAAACAAAATCACGTAAGTTATGTATCAAATATAAAATTCACGATATAAATATATCCCGTTCAACACGTTCTGATAACTAGGTGGGAAAGGTTACAAAAGTTCTAGATGCATTGAGGAAACAAACGGAGACGAATATAATAATATTTATAACTACACGTAATTGTTGTCCATCGTGGACATCGTGGCTGTCCATCATGAACATCGCGGCTTCTACGATGACACTACAAACCAACTGCCGCGATCAGACTTTTGTGTCCATCGGGACTTTCCGCGAACTACAATCGGTGTCCATGATGGACGCGTGGAAATGGCATAATCCATCCTGTCTGTAGTGTATGTGACATGTCTAAATACATTTTCTGGCAAAGTTTCAAGAAATTTCACCGTGCCGTTTTCTCCATAGCACATCCTAAATATAGCAATTTTTGGGGTTTTCTCGACACCAAATGGTAATACTAGTTTCGGAAGTTTCTAATAGATATACACATTTATTTCTGGTTGAAATATTTTGACTTTAAAGGAATACTCCAGTCAGTTGAAAAGTTGTTTTAATTCAATTCATTATAACTTTTTATTCATAAATAACTTATTATTTAAAAAAAAAGCACCTTTATTAACATTAATATACCCAATTAAAAATGTGAATATTTGGAATTTCCTGTCGTAGTGTAAGCGGCCATGACACCTATTCATGTGACGTTACAGGTTCGGATCATATTAGTTGAATAAATAACATGTATCTGACTCTTCCCAACATCGTGCCCGTTTGGTTATGTTTTAATATAAGATCAACTGCAATACAATGTTTATAATCGTATATCGTTCTAATTTTTTTTCTTAATATACCCATGCTATGTTACATTTTCATAAAACAATGAGTTTATTTGTATCGGGAGGGGGGAGGGTCTACGAATAATTTCATCTTAGAGAATTTCATATTTACGTGATTGGCTGTATAGTTTAAATAACTGTCAGGTTTAACTCATTTTATGCGTACACATGCTTTTTTTTTCTTTTTTGTCCCCAATGCTCTCGTACTTTCCCGTGTTTTTCGAGGTCACTGGTCGATGTGTTGACAAGGGTAATTACACAAAACCAGAGGCTCTCAAGAGCCTGTATCGTTCACCTGGTTATAAAAAGAACCAATTCGTCCTATGTAAAAACTATGTCATGCAGTGGTAGTCATCTTGGAATTTCTATCAACATAAAAAACACAAAGTTTGTAAAGGACCTTCCAATGATTGATGCACAGTTTAGGTACCGGTTCAGTCAGTGCAATAGCTTCAGAGAAGAACATATTTCTGTATTTTCCCCATATGGTCCTGTGTTAATACTATGACCTGTGGTGGCAGCCATCTTGAATTTTGGATTGGCATAAAAACCCAAACTTTTTAGAGGACCTTCAAATGATCCTTCCTGGGCAGCTTGGTTTTAATTTTCCAAGTGGTTTAAGAGAAAAAGCGTTTTGAAACATTTTTTCCCACTAAGGGTCCAAAGTTAAACTAAGTCCTGCCGTAGCCGCCATTTTGAATTTGATATCGGAACAAAAAACCTACAGTTTGTAGAGGAACATCCAATGAACGTTCATGTGCAGTTTGGCTTTAATCATATTTGTAGTTTCTGAGAAGAAGGCATTTGAACATTTTCCCATAGGGTCCAATGTTAATCTATGTCCTGCGATGGCGGCCATCTTGGATTTCCCATCGGCATAAAAAACATAAACTTGGTAGAGGACCTTCCGATGATCATTTCTGGGCAGTTTGGTTTCAATTGACCAAGTGGTTTCAGAGAAGAATCGTTTTGAAACATTTTTCCCATAGAGTCCAATTTTAAATTAAGTCCTGCCGTAGCTGCCATTTTGAATTTCATAGCGGAACAAAAAACCTACAGTTTGTAGAGGAACATCCAATGAACATTCATGTACAGTTTTGCTTTAATCATATTTGTAGTTTCTGAGAAGAAGGCATTTGAACATTTTCCCATAGGGTCCAATGTTAATCTATGTCCTGCGGTGGCAGCCATCTTGGATTTCAAATCGGCATAAAAAACATAAACTTGGTAGAGGACCTTCCAATGATCATTTCTGGGCAGTTTGGTTTCAATTGTCAAAGTGGTTTCAGAGAAGAAGCGTTTTGAAACATTTTTCCCATAGGGTCCAATGTTAAATTAAGTCCTGCTGTAGCCGCCATTTTGAATTTCATAGCGGAACAAAAAACCTAAAGTTTGTAAAGGACCATCCAATGAACATTCATGTACAGTTTGGCTTTAATAATATTTGTAGTTTATGAGAAGAAGGCATTTGAACATTTTCCCATATAGTCCAATGTTATTGTTAATCTATGTCCTGCGGTGGCGGCCATCTTGGATTTCCGATCGGCATAAAATACAAAAAATTTGTAGAGGACCTTCCAATGATCATTCCAGGGCAGTTTGGTTTCAACTGTCCAAGTGGTTTCAGAGAAGAAGCGTTTTGAAACATTTTTCCCATAGGGTCCAATGTTAAATTAAGTCCTGCCGTAGCCGCCATTTTGAATTTCATAGTGGAACAAAAAACCTACAGTTTGTAGAGGACCATCCAATGAACATTCATGTACAGTTTGGCTTTAATCATATTTGTAGTTTCTGAGAAGAAGGCATTTGAACATTTTCCCATAGGGTCCAATGTTAATCTATGCCCTGCGGTGGTGGCCATCTTGGATTTCAAATCGGCATAAAAAACACAAATTTGGTAGAGGACCTTCCAATGATCATTTCTGGGCAGTTTGGTTTCAATTGTCAAAGTGGTTTCAGAGAAGAAGCGTTTTGAAACATTTTTCCCATAGGGTCCAATGTTAAATTAAGTCCTGCCGTAGCCGCCATTTTGAATTTCATAGCGGAACAAAAAACCAAAAGTTTGTAAAGGACCATCCAATGAACATTCATGTACAATTTGGCTTTAATAATATTTGTAGTTTATGACGGCATTTGAACATTTTCCCATATTGTCCAATGTTAATCTATGTCCTGCGGTGGCGGCCATCTTGGATTTCCGATCGGCATAAAATACAAAAAATTTGTAGAGGACCTTCCAATGATCATTCCTGGGCAGTTTGGGTTCAACTGTCCAAGTGGTTTCAGAGAAGAAGCGTTTTGAAACATTTTTCCCATAGGGTCCAATGTTAAACTAAGTCCTGCCGTAGCTGCCATTTTGAATTTCATATCGGAACAAAAAAGCTAAAGTTTGTAGAGGACCATTCATGTCATGTACAGTTTGGCTTTAATCATATTTGTAGTTTCTGAGGAGAAGGCATTTGAACATTTTCCCATAGGATCCAATGTTAATCTATGCCCTGCGGTGGTGGCCATCTTGGATTTCCGATCGGCATAAAAAACACAAACTTGGTAAAGGACATTCCAATAATCATTCATTTACAGTTTGGGTTCAGTCAGGTCATTAGTTTCAGAGAAGAAGATCTTTGAAATTTCAGCCAATCAGAGCATATTATTGGCCCTGGCAGCCATGTTGAATATCCGACTGGAACAAAAAACAGAAACTTTGTAGAGGACCATCCAAGGAACATTCCTGCTAAGTTTGGTTCCAATTGGCCCCGTGGTTTCGGAGAAGCTTGAAATGTGAAAAGTTTACAGACGACAGACGCCAGATGACGGACGCCAAGTGATGACAACAGTTCACCTGGACCTTTGGTCCAGGTGAACTAAAAATTCTTCTCACATATTCCCTTTTAATTTCGTTAGTGCAATAAAATGCTTAACATGAAGTCATAATGATTTTGTAAATATCAAAAGATAAATATACGACGTTATTTTACGATTTACATAATTTTTAATGATAAAATTGCAACTGATCAATGCTGATATAATATCAGGGTTCATACACCTTTTTTGTGAGAAAATTCCATGACTTTTCAAAGACTTTTCCATGATTTTTCTAGTTTTTCCAGGACCAACTTTATGCAAACCGTCAACGACTATAAGTGATATTTTGAGTAATCACATTATTTATCATGTACTAACCTTTGTATAAGAAATTATCCATCATAAACAGCACAACCCTTTCAGTTTTCTATTTAAATTTAACTTAATTCTAGTATAGCTTGGATGTCCAGCTGTTTTTTTTTTTAAGTTGTTGAATTAGAGATTCATCAAATAAGAGAACATATATCAGGGGCGGATTCAAGGGGGGGGCGCAAATTATATCTCCACTTTTATGAAATCTGTTGTTGCCACAGACTCCTCCAATAAATTTTTTGTAGGCTGGACACCGACTGGTTCCATTTGATTATTAACCCACCCCGACAGTCTCAAGCTGCTTGCTGCTTTTTTTTTTTATATTTCAGAGTGTTTTGTTGACTAAATGCACTCTTCCTCCAATATTACTGATGTTAATATCCTTTATACACACATTACATGATGCAGCTTTAAATTTGTTCTGTATTTGAGACAGACACTTATATTCTGGCTTTTCAAGCCATTTAATTTTAAAAGAACAGTTTCCAGCCATTTTGTGGCAAAAAACTACAACATACTGTATTTGTATGTGGAAGCTGTCATTTTTAAAATATTTGGAAATACACCCCTCATAAGCGAGCTATATTATATCAAAATTGGTAGATAATTTATTTTTAGAAAAATCATAATGCAATGTTTAGTGTTCCTCTCCTTGAATGCCAATGACAGTTTCACCAATATTCGAAATATCAAATTCCTTTTGACCAAATGAGCCTATTGTTTTGCTCTCACTACTTCCCATATCCAACCATCTTTTTATATTCAGGGTTATCTAACCACTTGATCTGAAAATGGCAGTTGCCTGACATTTTACAAGCCAAAAGTACGTTTTCCACTATCTGGTTTCCTACTGCAACACCGTTTAATGCAGGAAACTGTAGTACATTAGGAAACCAGTCTATACTTCCGGTAGCATATTTTTACAAACAATTTTAAAGAAACGAACTTAAAATCCTTATTTTTACATTTACAACAACTGGTGCCTTGTTTCAAGTACGTCTAAAGGAAACAGTTACGACATAAATCGGGAGAACCTGTTAATCTTTTATGTTTGAATACATTTAATAAAGATTACAGCTCAAAAAATAATTTTACATGACTATTCAAGGACTTTTCCATGACTTTTCCAGGCCTTTATTTTACAAAATAAAATTCCATGACTTTTCCAGGATTCCAGGACCAGTACGAACCCTGTAATATACGATACTGGCACTAATAGGTCACAGCTCTTTCGGAAGAGCTTTAATTTTAGGTATAATCCGAGAATGGATTATGTCCCTTGTCTCCTCACATTGTAGAGTGTTGAAAAATGGTGACCCCCATTGTTTGGTGCAACAGGCAACTTCAATCACCAAATTCTACCTTACGATATACTATTTTTAACATTCATTAACACAAATTTAACAAATGTCTTTTAGTTAATGTCATTTAAATATTCACGCTAACTTGTTAAGACCATGGAGTTTTCCTTTAATACACTTGACAGTGTTATTGTTCAATAAATATGAAATATCTAGCATATGGGTGATTTTCAAAAAAATGAAGACTTTTCATTTCCAGAGAATAATTTGAATATTAAATGATATGAAAGAAAGGTAAATATCTTAAAACAAGCACAATGGTAACAGTTATCTTCATGCAAAGTGTCATGCAGATTGCTCTTCCGGTTAAAAAGTTATCCTCTAAAAACTGGTCAATTTTGTCAGGAGTGCGACGTTTTAGCGTGACAAACTTCAAATTGCCTTAACTTACCTTGATGATAAAAAAAAAATTAAAAATATATTAAAGAAAGATGGTATTCTATAATTTCGTACCATTTCACTTCAAATATCTAGATGTTTTGCGACTCTATGATTATGCGACAAAAAATGATTCTATTTTTTAAATAATTAGTGTACATGAATAAATTTAACTTGGAAAATTGTACAAATGTCAAATTAAACCTTAATAGTTTTTCATTGTTGAGACTAAATAGTTCAGAAAAGTCAAAATATGTTGTAAAAAGGCATTAGTTATAATAATTTAGTAGTATTAGACTGGATGAATAGGACAGTTGTAAAACTGGGCTTGCATAAGGAGAGACACAAAAAATGTCAGGAGTGTGACATTTGATCTTAGTTGTATAGTACTATATCAGAGTTCCTGAAAAGTGTCGGTTTTGTCGGATTGGCCGACAAAAATATGTTAAATCCGACAAAAATTGATTCTTTGTCGGTCCGCCGGACCGGTAAAGAATTTCCGTAAAAGTTTGTTTCCTTTCCGATATTATTTTTCTATTCCGCAATTTACCTTGTCCGGTCAAGGACAAATATTTAGTAATGGCCAGATGGCCGATATCTTTCTCCCCAAACGCTAAACCTGGGGTAAAACGGAAGCAAGAACATGTTGCCACCAAGGCAGACAAAAGAAAATATGAAGATAAACGTGATCGTTGTTTTCAGGAGCAATGGCTTGAAAAAATTCCATGATTTATATTAATAAAAATAGCAAAAATTATTCACTGACAAATATTTGTTCGGACTGACAAAACTTGCCCTCTTGTCAGTCCGAATGTCTGATAAAATCAAAATCTTTTCAAGAACTCTGCTATATTGTATGTTTTAATAGTTCACAATTTTCTTTATTTTCCAAAAGCTCCAAACCCAATCAAAAAAAAAAGTTGGAAATAGGTCCGATATACGACATATCATAGCTAGGAAATCAAAATAACTAATGTCAGGAGTGTGACACTTTAAATAGGCATATCTTTTAAATAAAAAAAATAATAAACCATGCTTCTACAAACTTCCACAATATTTTCAATTTAATTACATATAAACGATAAGTAATAATTGTAGTATTTTTGTATATTGTATGACACCTTTCTCATAATAAGTGATGATAAAGGGTTATATTTTCTTAAAACATGTCAAAATATGGATTTTTTCTAAATGAAAAATTGATGTATGTTGCTTTAGATAAACACAATACTTACTTTAACAGTGTGGGAAACCATTTTTTTCAAACACTCGCCAAAATGGCAAGTGGATTGAAACAAGTACTCGCCAAAATGAAATAGAGCTCGCCATGTTTGGAGAGTGACATTTTTTTTAAACTCGCCAACAAATACCAAATAAACAATACAGTAATGTTCAACAATTTATTTTGCAGATTTTGACAAGTCATTAACTTGGTCAAAAAGGATCAACACTCTCTTAAGAGCTGCACTGATCTCTTATTCCTCAATTTCGTTGTCTTATTCCTCAATTTCGTTGTCTTCGTCTTCATCAAGTACGGAAGCACAGACTTTTAAGTTTTGATACGCGGTATAAAACATGTATGTCAAATCTGGTTCCGACACATATTTAACTTTTTGTTTTCGCGTAGGTTTTCGCTACGAATTCGTTTGAAATATTTCAAAACCAAATTATTGTATTTGCATTAATTTTAAAAGTCATCACATCTATTTTTTATGAAACAATATTTCATTTAATCGTGAAATCGACCTTGGCAAAATTATGCGGGTCGGGATTGTATACTTAATTTTTCTGTAGAGAAAGCAGTGTGCGAAATTAGCGGTAGACCTATAGACAATGTCTATGTGAAATCAAGCAGGTCTATGTCAAATTTTCAAAATGTTGTATATAATGTACAGTGAGGTCTATGTAAAATAGAGATGGGTCTATGAAACCACAAAAGTTAGTTTCACACACTGAGAAAGTGTCATGATCTCCAACGTTGGAGGTAAAGATAGATACGATACATGATGGAATGTTTTCTTATCGAGCAATGATTAATAAAATGTTGGATAAATGACACAGTTAACATATATTTTAACTGTTTGGGAGCTATGGTATTTTAAAGCTGTATACCAGTTATCGTGGAGAGCGTTTTCAAGTTCCTACTCGCCTTACAACTGTTACTCGCCAGACCGGCGAGTATAAAGTGGATTGTACTCGCCACCCGACATTTCAACTCGCCTTGGCGAGTTGGCGAGCGTTCGTTTCCCACACTGCTTTAATATATCTTGCCTTTCATAAAACATTTTCATTCTTTTGATAATGCATTTTTGAAAATTTATCAATAATTTTTCATTCAACAGTAATGTCACACTCCTGATATAAAAACATTAAATGTAGATTGCAACTGCAGTAGGAAGTTTTTTTGCAGAGTAAATTATTGAGAAACAGGGGGAAACTAATTGTGAAGTTGCCAGGCCTTAGAAAATCTATCAAAACTTACTACCCCTGACATTCTTCCTGGGAGAGGACTTCTAATGAAATTCCAAGAGAGAGAAATCACATCTTGCCTTAAAAAACTTTAGAATTTATGATAGATTTTATGATAATGATATGACATATATGTATATCAGTTTTACTCAGTTCAACATTTTCAGTTTTCTATTTGTATATATGTTTTGAATGTTTCAAATTTCATTTATGATGAAATGTCAGGAGTGTGACAAATATTTGATGGAACAAATTTCATCCATGTGACTATAATGCTCAATAAAAGTTTGAATAGCTAGCTATTAGATAACAGCTATCATATTGATAATGGTTTATTTGTAAGTTCATCTGCAAACTAGCTTTTATGTGTGAAAGGTTTTAAAAGACTTGGAAGTATTATTAACCCATAGAATTTACATTTTTTAAAGAAAAATGTCAGTGTTCAAAATGACGAAATCATATGGTCTGGGGAAATTGTGCTGTAATGGAGTGTAACACCAATTTCTGAGGGTTAGATGGTTATGAATGAATAGAAAAATGACTGGTGAAGCGATTTATATAAGGTTTTTTGATAGAAAATAAAATCTGATAGTCACAAAACGTGGAAATGTGCCTCTCTCGAGTGTGAGAGGAAAATCCGCTGTTTTGTTTATGTAGACATGTCAGAGCCTCGTTTCCAGTAAGCTTGGCTATGAGTCGGCAATGTAAATATCGGTATTTTTGTAATTCGATTTCTGAGTTATGTTCATCTATTTCCGTACGAAAACAAATTAAAACAATCAAATAATATCTTGCAAGTAAATACATTCCCGGGAAATTCCTGGTAGCGTAGTTCTAGGTTCGAAATTGGCGTTCAAATTTGAACACTCAAGTTCTTTTCAAAGAAATATGGAGGTCGCCATTTTGAACAGCTGAACGGTCATGTTATTAATTTTTTCTTTTACCTCTAAATTAAAGAGCCCTGAACATGCACATGGCACAATTTGATAGAAAATGGATGCAGCAGCAGAAGCAAACAGGTTGCGGTCTATATTTTGAAAATTTTGGTTGAACATTTTCATAGCCAAATAGGGACATATTCAGACCAATGTTTTATATATTTCTTTAGCTTTGGCATAGTATGGCATATGTGTTTTTGATAGAAGACACATTTTTCTACCTTTTAATGTCCGAATGGACCAAGCATTGTTTGGCACTAACGAGCACGGTCACACGTTTTGGAAGTGGTACCACACAATTCCATTGAATTTTTTTTTCAATTACCTCCCCTTTGTGACTTCCGGTTTCTTTTGCTCGAGAGTTTCGACAAATAAACGAAGTAGTAGTTCTTAGTGTTGTTTATTACTGCTCAGAGTGCTTAATAATGAAATGAAATAGTCTAATAGACCTGCCCAAACTTGTAAAATGTTGCATTGCATCTTCCAATTGTTTTTGACCCAAAAAAGGGGGGGGGGAACTGTCAATTTTGCAAATGATGTAAATAATTCCGTATTACATTTGCTAGTGTTCTTTATTACTACTCAGAGTGCTTAATAACGAAATAAAATAGTCTCATAGACCTGCCCAAACTTGTAAAAATGTTGCATTGCATCTTGAAAAAAAAATTTGGCAAAAAAAAAGGGGGGGGGGGCTCAGTCAATTTTGCAAATGATGTAAATAATGTCATATTACATTTGTCTGGTTGTTTCCCATAAATCTGAGGTAATAAAAAGATGTAAATTATTTGAAAAAATATTATATCCCAGGATTTGCACAATGATACAATATTGTTTAGGAAGGCCACGAAGAGACAGTTTATACATATAAATAGCTGGACGACTGAAAAAATAAAGATTTAGAAGTTATTGTTTAAAGTGCCTCAAGAATGAAAATTCGAAAAATCCCTTTTGGTGACAATAAGAGAAAATATCATCTCAGTTTACAGGCAAAAAAAACTGTGTCAAAAAATTCGAACAATTAAAGCCGCGGCAGCCTCTTAAAGTTTGCAGTTTTACCTGTCAAAGGTAACTTCCGGATAAAAATAGCCACAACTTCCGCTTTAGCGCCCGACGTCATAATTTGAACACTTCCGACTGTAAATGTAGTCTTTTAACACCCGAAAGAACGATTTGATGATGGATAACATTCGGGAAGAGTCCTATTCCGATGGATCTGATTTGACTCTTGATGATCTGTCTTGCGGTTCGTCTCCTTTTGAGATTAGTGGCAAGAGTGACTCGGTTCTGGCAACATCTGAAGGAGAAGGGGGGGGCTGTAAATGACGTGAATATATTGCCATATCAGTTTGAGCCGTATCTACCAGCGCCCGAGGCAACATCGTCCGATGACAACGACGCTAGTGGAGAAAGGATTGACAGACGATATGATAATTCTTGGTAATGACAAAATTTAGCTGAATAAAATTCATAGTTGGCGTCTTTAAAAATAATAATTCTCTTTATTCCCACATGTGAAAGTTTACCGTCATTCTCGTCTTTATCTACTCCATACCATATTACTTGTCTTAAAAAAAAGGCGTATAAAGTTCTGAATTCTGTCTAAAACATGCAGATACTCTTAAGGTAGCAACCATTTGATTT
>MJUT01063941.1:48359-61985 GCA_002080005.1 Gigantidas platifrons
TAAAACTCCAAGAGTAAAGAGCACAATTGCGGACAATATCCGCATAAATCCTGACTGTCGTAAATACCTATGAACGCCTTCGACTCAACTATCACCAGAACAGTTCACATAGTGTAGACGAAAAGCAGTAACTCACGTTTTACAGTCCGGTATAAATCCTTTCAAATGTTGGAAGCCATTGTTAAAAATACACTGCAGCAAATGAAAATTATCTGTCATCTGATTGGTTAATATTTCTCACGACACGCACACATTCTGATAACGCTTGAAATATATGCTTTAAAAAAATATTCAGTGGGAATTACTTTTAGAAGTAATTTTATATGATTATAATATACCTAAAAATCATTTACAATATTTCTTATATGTTACGAATAAGTAAAAACACTTACCCTGCCGTGAGAAATATTAACCAATCAGATGACAGATTTCATTTGCTGTTGTGTATTTTAACAATGGCTTCCAACATTTGAAAGGATTTATACCGGACTGTAAAACATGAGTTACTGCTTTTCGTCTGCACTATGTGAACTGATCTGGTGATAGTTGAGTCGAAGGCGTTCATAGGTATTTACGACAGTCAGGATTTATGCGGATATTGTCCGCAATTGTGCTCTTTACTCTTGGAGTTTTACCGTTGACTGTGTCCGAGCAAAACGTTGGTGACCTATTTTGGAGCAAAGTTTCAAGTTTGCAGGGGTGCTCTGACTTCTAGAGTGAAGCAGTTGTGAAAAATTATGTCTCGTCGGAAAGATAAATCAATATGCTAGCGAATGTCAACAAAGATTGTTTGAATGTGTGATTTTTTAATATTTTTTTCAAGCCTGAAACAGAACTGGTAGTGGCTTGGCTACGTTGGTCGTTACATCCCTTGTTAGTATATAGGGTATATAAGCCGCGTGATCTCTATGAAAGCGATTCAAGCCCCTGTGCCTTCGACTCAACTATCACCAGAACAGTTCACATAGTGCAGACGAAAAGCAGTAACTCACGTTTTACAGTCCGGTATAAATCCTTTCAAATGTTGGAAGCCATTGTTAAAATACACAGCAGCAAATGAAATCTGTCATCTGATTGGTTAATATTTCTCACGGCAGGGTAAGTGTTTTTACTTATTCGTAACATATAAGAAATATTGTAAATGATTTTTAGGTATATTATAATCATATAAAATTACTTCTAAAAGTAATTCTCACTGAAATTTTTTTAAAGCATATATTTCAAGCGTTATCAGAACGTGGACGTGTCGTGAGAAATATTAACCAATCAGATGACAGATAATTTTCATTTGCTGCTGTGTATTTTTAACAATGGCTTCTAACATTTGAAAGGATTTATACCGGACTGTAAAACGTGAGTTACTGCTTTTCGTCTGCACTATGTGAACTGTTCTGGTGATAGTTGAGTCGAAGGCGTTCATAGGTATTTACGACAGTCAGGATTTATGCGGATATTGTCCGCAATTGTGCTCTTTACTCTTAGAGTTTTACCGTTGACTGTGTCCATAGCAAATCGTTGGTGACCTATTTTGGAGCAAAATTTCAAGTTTGCAGGGGTGCGCTGACTTCTAGAGTGAAGCAGTTGTGAAAAATTATGTCTCGTCGGAAAGATAAATCAATATGCTAGCGAATGTCAACAAAGATTGTTTGAATGTGTGATTTTTTAATATTTTTTTCAAGCCTGAAACAGAACTGGTAGTGGCTTGACTACGTTGGTCGTTACATCCCTTGTTAGTATATAGGGTATATAGGCCGCGTGACCTCTATGAAAGCGATTCAAGCCCCTGTGGTCGAAGGCGTTGATAGGTATTTACGACAGTCAGGATTTATGCGGATATTGTCCGCAATTGTGCTATTTACTCTTGGAGTTTTACCGTTGACTGTGTCCATAGCAAAACGTTGGTGACCTATTTTGGAGCAAAGTTTCAAGTTTGCAGGGGTGCTCTGACTTCTAGAGTTCCGAATTCCACTCTTAATTCAAGTGCACATGCATTTCAGCCGTCAGGTCTCACATCAACACCAATGGTAAATGGAGCCCGTGGTAAATCAACTGACATAAGTAACAACGGTTCTTAAAATTACATTGGGATAAATTTAATCGCAACTATGTGTTTTTCGTTTTGTACTTTCTAAGTTAATATTGATCTGTCTGTTGTATATTAATTGGTACTTCTAGAGTTATCCTTCTTTGCACATTGATTACTTAGGCAGAAGCTTACTTATCAGAATCGTGACTGCGCTTTAAACTATATGTAAATTATTATGACATCATAAATGTTCCATTACGACTCAGTATTGTTTACTTTTGCAAATGTTATTGATGATCATTAGTCGTGAGAACATGCATTCCCTTTATTAATATGAATCCCAAGTAGATAAACAATTTATAAAGTGAAATAATGAGCAATAACAGCCTTACTAAGTTAGAATGAGTATATTCTCGACCCCTCTATTTACATGTAACTGTAAATTATGTTTTCAACCTGTACAACCATATTAACTTATTTCTTTGTCATGTTTGTTGTACATAGTTACTGTCTTGTTATATCTAGTCTGTATATGATTACATTTGTTAAATCTCAGTATGTGTGTATGAACTGCATACACATTCAGGTTTAATATTGAACAATTGGCCAATAGGTATAAATAGTTTGCATTATTTACAAAAGGACATTTCCTATAACAAATATTTGAATCCATTCAATTTTGATAATGGATGACATAACTCTAAATGCATTGTATGTCCTTATATGTGTACATTGTAAAATCAGGTTCTCCAATTTGTCATTTTATGTACTGGTACTACTGCTTTTGTTAATACAGTGTCATGATATTGAGTCAAACCCAGGTCCAGATAGAACTTGCTACATTAACCAAAATATTCAAATAGCAAGTATTAATGCCAACTCTTTACGATATAAAACTGATAATATTTACACTGAACTGGGTAACAATGATGTGATATGTGTAACGGAAACCAAACTTGATACTAATGTAGATAGTAGTGAATTACTACTAGATAACTTTCAAAATCCTGATTCCTTTAGAAAAGACAGGATAATTAATCAAGGGGGTGGAATTTTGATATACATTAGAGAAGGGCTCCTTTCCAAACGTCGCTATGACCTAGAGATCCCTGAACTGGAATCCGTTTGTGTTGAAATTATCACAAAAAATGGCAAATTTTTATTAGTCTGTTTTTATCGACCCCCCAATGCACCCGTCACATCATGGGATCATTTTGATAGTTTGGTTGACAATGTTGTTAATACTGACTGTAATGTTATTTTAGTAGGTGATATAAATATTGATTTATTGAAAATGGGCCCGGCAAGCAGGATTTCAAGAATTTGTCAAAGATATGGTATTGAGAATGTTATTCAAGAACCTACCAGAATAACCTCCTCATCATCAACGCTTATAGATCCTATATTTATAAATAACCCCGCTATTTTAAGAAACAGCATGGTCTTACCTAATTTCTGTAGTGACCACTGCCCAACACTTATTGAAATAAGCTTTTCCATTCCACGAGAGAGAGAGCTTACTCAAAGGCAGTCTATGACTTTGTCAGTGGTGACTACATATCAGGTTGTAGATATTTGCAAGAAATTAACTGGATTGAACATTTTGAAAATTCAGATGATGTAAATGAGCCTAATGAATTAGTTAATTGTGAGGCTCATTATGTCGTGGATACATACATTCCAAAAAGAAATATATTAGTCAGACCCAGGGACAAGCCTTGGATTACAACTAATATAAAAACTAATATACGGAGACGTAGCCGTGCTTATAAAAAAGCAAAAATCAGGAATTTAGAGTCAGACTGGGCAAAATATAGAAAACTAAGGAATGATGTAATTGATATGATCCGCGAAGCTAAACGTCAGTATTTGATAAAATTACATAATTCTTTGGTGGATAAATAAATTCCACCTGGTAAATATTGGCGTATAGCAAAAAATGTTTGTAAGTTTACTAACAGAAGTTCCACGAATACCCCCATTAAAGTTAATGGAGAAATTCTGGTACATCCTGTTGAGAAAGCTGCTGCTATGAATAACTTTTTTAGTTCGATCGCTTCTTTCGATACAGAACCAGAACTTCCAGATGTCCCCCCACTGGCACCCTGTGAGTTGTCGGACATAGTGGTTACTGAGCAGGATGTGATTGATCATTTCCAACTTCTTAATGTCAATAAACCAGCTGGACCTGATAAACTTCCACCAAAATTTCTTAAAGCAATTTTCCCATCACTGGTAACACCTTTAACTCTGTTATTTAATAAAAGTTTGCGAAAGGGAATGTTACCGAGTGATTGGAAACTTGCTAATGTGTCTCCTATTTACAAGGGCAAGGGAGACCAGGATAACGTCACAAACTACAGGCCTATTTCAGTTACAAACTGTTTCAGTAAAATATTAGAAAAGATTATATTCAAGTACTTGTATAATTTTATACATGATAATAATATACTGACTGATCATAAGTCAGGTTTTCGTAATAAGGACTCTACTATTAACCAGCTCCTTCTTATTCATGATGAAATTGTAAAGAATTTAGATAAAGGTAAAGATGAGCGCTTTATATTCTGTGATGTCTCAAAAGCCTTTGACCGTGTCTGGCACAAGGGACTTTTGTATAAATTAAGAAAATATGGGATTAAAGGAAATCTATATAACTGGTTTAATAGTTACTTAACAGATCGTAAACAGAGGGTGGGAATAAATGGTTATTACTCCAGCTGGAATACTATTAATGCTGGTGCCCTCAAGGGTCTATTTTGGTACCTTTTCTATTTTTATTGTTTGTAAATGACATAGTTGATGTTGTTGCAAATAAAATAAAATGTTTGCGGATGATACCTGTTTATATTGTATTGTTGATGATGAGATATCTGCAGCAGAGTCTTTAAATCAAGACTTAGAATATCTAAACCAGTGGGCCAATGACTGGGTGTTACTTTCAATTCAGACAAGACAAAATCTATGTATTTTACCCGAAAAACCAATATTGACGTCACCCCCCTCCATATGAATAGTATCCCTTTAGATAATATATCTAAGCACAAACATTTGGGCTTAAATCTTTCTTCCAATGCCAAGTGGACAGACCATATACAGGATATTTACGCTAGAGCCTGTAAGCGTATTAATATCATGAGATACTTAAAAATAAGATTGACAGACAATCTCTAGAAAAACTTTATATTGGTTTTATTAGACCTATATTAGAATATGGCAACATAATATGGGATAATTGTTCAAAGGAGCAATCTGATCTCATCGAGTCTATTCAACTAGATGCTGCTTGGATTGTTACTGGACTTCGAAAAGAAACTCCTAAATGGAAATTATATAATGAATTAGGGTGGGATTCCCTGCAGAATAGACGATGGAAGAACAAATTATTGTTCCTCCATAAGGCTATTTCTGGGAACATTCCAGATTACATTGCTGCAGATGTCCTATCATATACAAATCATAACACTGAATATACAATTTACGAAATCAGAGGGCATTTACAACCCCTAGGTGTCGTACTACATGTTATAAAAATAGCTATATTCCTAATACTATTGATAAATGGAATTCACTTGATGATGATATAAAAAATATAGTAAGTTTCACAGGTTTTAAAAGAAAGCTGAATGAAGATATTCATCCTTGTCCGGCTTTCTTTTCAGCTGGTATCAGAAAATATAACATTATACACTGTCAACTTCGGAATGAGTCAAGTGATTTAAACCACCATCTTGTCATTAGCCACTTGTCTGATAGCTCCAGATGTGCTTGTGGAGATCAAATTGAAGATAACTTTCATTACTTTTATGTGTGCCCCTTATATATAAAACAGAGATATGATCTCTTTCGAAAATTAAAGAAATATGAAAATCTTGATCTTGATGTCCTGCTTAATGGTAACCCTAAATCAAATGATGAAGATAATTTAAAAATAATTACATATGTCCAAGAATATTTACTAGATACTAAAAGATTTTCCTGATAACATAACAACTATTTTACTACTTGGCCGCTATTGTATTGTATATTTTTTTCTCTTCTATTTTTTTCTATTTACTTATTTTTTCGTTTATTTAATTACTTATTTATTTATTTATTATTTGTTTTTTTGTTTTTTTTGTGTGTTTTTGTTGATTTAATTACTTATTTATATTTTTGTTCCGTATTCTACAACCTCAACTTCATATACACATATGCATATTTTTTCTCTCTTAAACTCTCACTGTACATTTTCTCCATATTATTATTCCTATCATTCCTAACAAATATTTAATCCACATTATAGATATAAAAAGTGTATAAATATAATAGAAAAAAATAAATCATACTTATTTTAAAAAGGTACACATATTTTAAATAAAATAAACTATAAATTTTGTGTGGTGAAAATAGGTCAGACTGTTTGCAGTGATTCAGTTATAATTCATGTTATATTTTAGGCATTTATAAATTGCTGTTTATTATATTAATTTAATATAATGATATACATGTACCAAGGGCGGATCCAGGATTTCAAGTTAGGGGGGGCGCACTTAAGAAAAATCGCGCCGAGCGGAGGGAGGCGCGAAATTTTTTTGTGGTATTTCGTGTGAAAAATCGATTTTACGCAAAAAAATGGTTTTCCAATTTTAGGGGGGGCGCACCGGGTCACCTCTATTAAGCAGCCACCTGTATTAAAGTGTCACCTTTTGCTAGTCCAGTCATAGAACATTTCAGAGGTCACCTGTTTCATAAGGTCACTTTGTCTTTGTTCCAAAGGTGACCTTTTAATACAGGTTTGACTATTTCTTTATGTGAAGCTTCATTTTATTTTTATGCTATTTCCAAAAGAAATCAGAATTCCAACTCTTCTAGTTTTATTAGAATGACTATATTTTTTCTTATTGAAAAACGACTACCGGTATTGAAGATCAGATGAAAAGTCTATATTTTAATTAATTGACATATTTAACAATTGTATACTTTTACATCTGATTCAAATAAAATAAATAAGTGAAAATAACAATTTGCAAATATATAATAGCAATGACACATTTATAAATAAAAAAAGTAATTAAACATTCTGCTGGTAGACTATTAGTCCTAGAGTGTATCTGTTTATAATGCTTTAGAGTGTATCTGTTTATAATGCTTTAGAGTGTATCTGTTTATAATGCTTTAGAGTGTATCTGTTTATAATGCTTCATCACTGACATGGTTTATTAAATACATTTATATTTTATTACTGAAATTTATAGAACTTTCCTAAATAAAGTAATTATTATTAAAACTAAGGATCTCCTCCCTTAGACTAATATTGGCTATCCTGCTTAGGCTATATATTACTCCTAGCAGGGGCGGATCCAGGATTTGTGGTGAGGGGGGGTGAGTAGGCGATGGATCTGGGGACCGGTTAAGGTCCCCAGCGGGTCCAGGGCAGAGCCTTGGTAGGGGACCCAAGCTCTGGGGGTTTAAGGGATTAGACAGTTATTTGAACGACAATTTTGAATCAACCACACCATTTTTATCAGACCAAAAAAAAACTTGCCTTTGAGTCTTAATTTTGTCGAATAATTGTTGACAGTATGTTTTTGTCAGATTATCAGAACCTAAAGTAAAACTTTTTTTGAAAAACGGTGATGCGAATTGTTCAACTCATGACTGATCGATCACGATATTTTAACCCTTCAAAGAACTATTGGTTTAGTTTTAAAGCATTCCTCATTTCACTAATTGGTCTGTACTTTCGGTGCTTGCACTTTCGGGTGGTTCTAGTTAGTACTGCCCGTCCGAATGGAGCTGTTCTTTTCGTCGTTTGATTCATTCATTGAAAACGTATGATTCGACCGCTCTTGTTTATAGACAAACAAAAGCGGAAATTGTCAATACATGAACTTGTTGTTGATTTCTGATTAGCTAACGTAACTAAATTAGATGATCAGAATCGTTTCATGCAGCATTAATGTTAACATATTCACCTTTGTTTGTCTATAAACAAGAACGAATAATACGTTTTCAATGAATGAAACAACGGCGAAACGAAAAGCTTCATCCGGACGGACACTTCACAGTATACTGATCATTTATCAATGGGTAGATCTAGAGCTCTTTAGAATGATATCCCAAATTTACTCCTAATATCATTACTATTCATTTTGACTTTTGAACAGTTTCAGATAAGATTGCTGCCACAGTAATAATAGGGATTCATTGTGGTCAAAATAACACAAGCTTTTTATCTTGACGTTACAAAAAGTTGTTTGTTGAACTGCTTAATTATGCTTTGCGAATTTTAGGGGGGGGGGCGCACGCCCCGCACGCCCCCTCTAAATCCGTTTCTGTGTACTGACAATTACTATTTTAATGAATTGGTGAGGGCTCACTTCCCAAATCACATTAGGAATATAAATCAATGCTATTTGTCAAATCTTGTCGAGGGAGGATTACCTCCCCTGACTCACTGCAACCTACTCTGAACTATGTATATTATAAATTATTATATGTATATGTATATCTTATGATCACTCTGTCCATCTTGTGTGGGAAAGGATTTATATAGGCTTTGCCTTTTGTCCAATTCCCTTTGTTTGAATGTCTTTACTATTTAAACAATAACATATTTTTGAATTGAATTGAATTGAATCATACTTAGCGGCCACGATATACTGCTCTCTCTGAATTAAAAAAAATGAACAAAATAAGCGCTCAATGAACAACGCAATTTGTCAAACAGCACGAACCACCGACGTGCTTGGACGATTTATAGCCTTATAAATAGACAATAACAGTGCATTGACTTGACCATAACAACGATATACAGATAAGGCTCAGAAACGAGTAAAACACGAGGGTCCTCCGAGCGTTTTCCGCCTTTCGGGACGAAAATGTATATCGTTTTAGTTATGTCGAGTCAATGCACTGTTATTGTGTTTATACTGCAACTTTTCTAACTGTTTTTAAACCTTTTAAAAATAAAGATAAAAAGATAAAAAAAAATACATTTCTTTATATAAACTAATTTATTCTACAGCCGCGCTATATATATATTTGAGCAGTCAAATTGCATTGACTGTATATCGTTTAGGCATATACAATCACTGACCATATATCTCTTTCTTTATGACATTGATAATGTGTTTCCAAAGAAATATATCTGTGACGTCCAAATAAACAGAGGTTCGTGGTATTTTTACGTCGCCCATTTCTAATTTTTAAAGGGTTTTAAATAATGAAAAAACCCTAACAATTTAACTGTTACAAGTAATCATTGTCTTGTGTTATTTTTATTTGCTTGTGGTTTTAAAACCGAAAATCTAATCAACTTGACAATGACAATTTGATCTCAATAAGATGTTTATCTGTTTTGGTAGAGGAATTCACTATTCAAACTCCTACATTGTCTAAGATATCCACAGTACCTACCAATACTTCAGATATATTGGGGTCCATTGATTCAGGCTCCTGTGTTTCAGGTTCAGGTTCATGTATATTGAGATCCATTTGATTGATTGATTGATTGATTGATTGATTGATTGATTGGTGTTTAACGTCCAACGAGCAATTTTTCAGCTATATTCAGGACGAGAACATTTAAAAATTTAAACGCCACGGGACTCGAATCAAAGAAAGGTGATGGGTAGGGACAGATAATTTAGTCAGTTCAACAGGTCTACTATGGACCACTCATCATGAGCATAATGCTCATAATGAGCTGCTACACTGGATTCTTTAACGTACGAAGAGTGTGGAAATCTCTCAACACGGGACCTCGGTTTTATTTACGTCTCATCCGAAGGACGGATTGGTTGTCAATTTATACATCCCGCACAACCGACGGATGCCCCTTCAAGCAGAAGAAGCTATCGGTCCCATTTCTATTCCCCAGGGTTCCCGCGGGGTTAACCCCTTTAGAGGACTAGTGCCTCTATGGCGTAGAAACCTGGTGCCTATTCTACACCCGGCACACCCTCTGGGAGGGGGGTCAGATCCATTTGAGCAGTGTCTAAAGCAAATGTAACCATGCATGCTAACTGTCCATTCAATGCATTGTGCATACCATCAAGACTCAATATTATTTCCACAAACACCTCTCCCATAATTTTCTAATAAAACCAGATTTTGTTTTAAAAAAATGACACCATATCTTGACAGTATTTCATAAAAGAAAAACAAACTTAAATAGCTTACTCTTATGAATTTATATTGTTACTATAATAGTTACCAGCGCCGCGGAGTAGAAGGCGAGAGAAATTTTGACGGCGTTATTTTTTATAGATATAAGGGAGAAATCGTAACAATGCATTTCATTTGTGGCCTACGCGTAAGAAAAATCAATACCAAGAATAAGGATGGTCGAATACACACACAAATTTTAATATTTCTGCATCTCTTGGTGTTTATTTCATCAAAATAAATTAAGAAACGCCTTTTCAATATTTTATATCTGGTTTTGTATATAGAAAAAAATTGGGAAAGAATGTTTGTCGAAATACTTTTCAACCAAAAGACTTATGTATCTATACATGTCGTTTCAACAGTTCAATTTTCCGCCATAAAAATCCTTTGAAATGATCAACAGTTATGTGACAAGTATTATTATTATACTTTTACGTTGATAACTAGTTCAAATAATTATGACGCCTTGTAAATTGTTACCCTTTTCCATCTCAAATTAAAAATAGCCTTTTCATGCGTCATAATTATTTTGACTAGCTGATAATATGTTCGATCATCATAAGTGAAAGTTACGATCATCATTGCAGATAAAATAATGAAGTTACGATCATCATCGAGTTTTTTTGTATCTTGATTTTCTTTCTTCTCGTTAAATTTCCATTTTATGGAAAACAACCTTTCAATCAACTGACTTAACAACATGTTTCTTGACACAATACAAATATGAAAATAAACCGTTAACATGGAGAAAATGGCCTAATAAAATTTTCCGGTTTTCCCCCCGCCATGTTGGGATGATCGTAACTGCAGTTACGATCATCGCGTTGACGCCAGTGTAACAGGACCTCCTTCTTTCGCTTTGTTAACAAACGAGCAAGTTATCTCATTAGCACATGCGCCGGTGAATGTGACTAACTTTTCCATTGGCAGCATACATTGTAACCTGAATAATGCCGATAGAGGGCGCAGTATTATTCGAGTTACATAAATTGTATGCGACATTTTCCGCAAGCGTAAACATAAATTACCGCGTCTTCCAATCAAAGTATAATAACGTATTTGTACTCTTAGATATATCAGAATCGAAATAAATCATGGAAGCCAGAATGTGTTTTGAGTTTTATCATGGATTGGCGGATATTAGTAAATTGTATCCCTCGCTTCTGGTTCGGGATAAAATACTAATATCCGCCAATCCATGTTAAAACTCCCAACACATTCTGGTTTCCATGATTTATTTCTTAATTCTAACATGACCTCACTCTTTCCCTTTGTTAAAAAAAACCCAGAATTATTTCTTCGTAAGGGTTAGAATGTTACTGAATTTTTCTTAACAATTAAGAAGTCGAGGCCTTTAGGCCGAGACTTCTTAATTGTTAAGAAAAATTTATGTAACATTCTAACCCACTTAGATGACAGTTTTATTCGAGACTAATTAACTGTAAAGTTGTTAGTCTATGATCTGGTTAGTAAGCCAGGATGTACAATTTGCATGGTCAATTTTAGCACATAATCTAAAGAAACAATAAAAAAGCTATTATCTAACTTTTCTGTCAATAAAAATGTTTCTTCCTTCTGCATCATTCTGTCAAAGACAGTCAGGATGGCAAGTTACTGATGCTTTCTCTGAAGTACATAATGTCGTGAAATCTGATTTAAATTTACCTGAAGGAAAAAGCAAAAACGACACAATGGTCATTATCATACCTGATGGAATTAATAATGTTGTAATGCTATTGAAAAAATGGCAAGAAAATTTATATTTCTCTGTGAATTATGGATTATAAGTGATTATTGCAAAATTATTTAGTGGGATTTATTGTTCTTTCATGGAATATAAATGATTTGTGTAAAAGAAAATAATTAGAAATTAATAATTTGTTACTAATTTATGTTTGTTTTCCTTTCATGCCTTGCTGTCTGTTGATAAGTATAATTAACGACACAATGGTCATTATTATACCTGATGGAATTAATAATGTTGTAATTGAAAAAAAGGGAAAGAAAATTTCTATTTCGCTGTGAATTATAAGTGATTATTGCAAAATTATTTAGTGGGATTTATTGTTCTTTCATGGAATATAAATGATTTGTGCAAAGAAAATAATTATAAATTAATAATTTGTTACTAATTTATGTTTGTTTATCTTTAATGCCTTGCTGTCTGTTGATAAGTATAATTTAAGATTCCATGACTAATTGGAGCAATGTATTTCATGTCTCTAAGGTGTTAAGAGTCTGACCAGTTCTATTGTGTTGTGACCTATTAAGAATTTCATTAAGAACGCAAGGTCACTGATTCTTAACACATTAGAAACATGAAATAGAGTGCTCTGATTGGTCGAGAGATAAAACTTGTCTTCCAAGTATTATCTCATTAGCACATGCGCCGATGAATGTGACTGACGTTTCCATTGGAAGCATAAATTGTGACCCGAATAATGCCGATAAAGGGCGCAGTATTATTCGAGTTACATAAATTGTGTACGACGTTTTCTGCAAGCGTATGTATAAATTACCGTCTTCCAATCAAAGTATACTACCGTATTTGTACTCTTAGACATATCAGAATCGAAATAAATCATGGAAGCCAGAATGTGTTTTGAGTTTTAACATGGATTGGCGGATATTAGTAAATTTTATCCCTCGCTTCTGGCTCGGGATAAAATACTAATATCCACCAATCCAATACATTCTGGCTTCCATGATTTATTTCTTAAACTTCCGCAACAGTTTGAATTACATGATGAATGTTAATATAGTGTTACATTTATCTGAGTTTTATTTATTTATTTTCAATGAAATATATATATATATTTATCTTTTGATTTCAATGCAGATGTTCAAATTTATCTATCTTCTATTTAATTTCACATTTATCCAGCATTTTTGCATGAGAAAACCAATAAAATTGGCACACTTAAATATTCATTGCAAATATTTGCATATTGAATATAATTAGCTACTGATTCATTGAGTTAGATCGTTTACAATACAATATTTCATATTTGTCTATAAATCTACGTTTCTGTGCAACATATTGATTATATGATTATATATATTTCATAATTACACCTTATATAAGAATGCTGGATTCTGATTGGTTAATAGCCGTGATATATTTTTTTTACAGATTCAGGCCTTGCATTGTGAATTTGCAAAATTTTTACTTCATGTAGGTGTATTTGCATAAGATTTAACTTTTTTCATGGTATTTGCAAAATCGTATTTGCTGTATTTACCCTTCACCGAGACGCTTGTAACAAAATTTGTAAAACGTTATCAGTATAGTGCGTTTTATGTAACATCATTCGGTAGAATTAAACAGATACATCATGTTAGGTCCTGAAAACGACAAACAAAAGGTATTATTTATTTAGCCAGTGTTCTAAATAATATTCGATGTAATTAAACATATATCATGTTTGAGGGGGGGGGGGGGGGGG
>MJUT01063941.1:66607-81481 GCA_002080005.1 Gigantidas platifrons
CTACTAACCCGTTCACAACACACGTGTTCATGGAGCAGGAACTACTAACCCGTCCACAACAAACGTGTTGATGGAACAGGAACTACTAACCCGTCCACAACACACGTGTTCATGGAGCAGGAACTACTAACCCGTCCACAACACACGTGTTCATGGAGCAGGAACTACTAACCCGTCCACAACACACGTGTTCATGGAGCAGGAACTACTAACCCGTCCACAACACACGTGTTCATGGAGCAGGAACTACTAACCCGTCCACAACACACGTGTTCATGGAGCTGGAACTACTAACCCGTCCACAACACACGTGTTCATGGAACAGGAACTACTAACCCGTCCACAACACACGTGTTCAAGGAGCAGGAACTACTAACCCGTCCACAACACACGTGTTCATGGAGCAGGAACTACTCATCCGTCCACAAGACACGTGTTCACCCTGGTTTTAGTGGGGTTCGTGTTGCTTAATGTTTACTTTTCAGTGTAGTGTTTTGGAGATCATTGTTTACCTTGTTATCTTTTTCTTCGATTAAGGGCTTTTGATCCCTTTGGTATCTTCAAATCTCTCTGATTTGTAATAATAGTATGGATATATTTTGCGCAGCTTATATTTAATACAGGAAATATGACGGATATCTTTCAGGATTAGTAACATTACTACCTCATCTACATATTGAGTGTTTGTACCAAAATTGATAAATAATTCTAGGGCATGTGCTTATAAATAAGATGATTTAGCAGGGCACGTTTTGTTTGGCGACCAATGATACAAAACACGAACACTTTTAAAATAGAATATGATCATTGCACCACTGATTACAGTTATGTTTCGAATAGCTCTGTGTAATAAATGTCTTTGGTAATTCCACAATCACGACAGTCTTGACATGCTAACACATATGTGAACATTTATTCACCCCTTACTGTTGTTGGTGTTGTTCAACCGCGTGTTCGTTTTTGTCAGTGTAAAATGTGAAGTTTTCTGATGATTGCTGTGGATATTTTATTCATCTGACAATGGATCAGCAATCATTATTCCATCCTGAAGGCCATATTGAATGTCGGGCAGGGATAAAAAAAAAAAGGTGATGCTTGTATGAGCCATCCTGGATTATTCATATAATCTATTCACATGCTCGGTTCAAATGACACAGAGACGTCTCTGAGGAGGAAATTGATGTAAAATGTAATTTAAAGGAAATGTAAAACCATTAATGTACCACTAAAGCCAAGTAATGACAATTGTGTTCTGGTAACAACATGTCGTAACGGCATTTCCTACAAGTTTGAAAAATGTACATATTTTCAAACGACTGAAAACTTTATATCCATCTCTTTGCATTCAGAAGACATCTTCAGAATTTGAATTGGTGCTTAAGTTCAAGTTAACATCATACTTACTATGACATAATATTCTCAACGCGACTTACAAATAAAGCCAAAGAAAATTGCACCCGTCAAGGCACTTATTCTTAAGGAAAGCTATAGTTTGCATTTAAAAGTTGTCGTCGAATTTAGGTTTAGTTTAATAGTCAAAAGTTTTGTCGACAAGAATAATAAGACGAGTGCCACCAAGGAGCAGGAACTGCTCACACTTGCGGGAACACCTGCATTTTCTCCACGAAACATCTTTCCACGTTATTAACATGCATTCTATCAGTGGTCAAAATCGGACTTCAGACTCACTTAGTAAGGATATTGGGCTATGATGTCATGATGCCTTCCTACTTCTATTATAGTCTCAAACATGTGAAAGTTCGCTGAGAATCAAACTGATTTTGATACATTTATTATTTTATTATACAATATACAAATGTTTACACCACGACAAGAGGAACAACATTCTACAACAGATAAACATACAATACTGTCCATGTTGCTAGAGAGACCATCTAAGGCACTTCTCTGTATAATAACTTTATTACAAACAAAGTCACACACATTGAATGGATGTCTTAAGTTAATAAACAATCTCTTAAATACCTACATTACTATCAGTACTGAATCCTAAAATAATAGAGCGTTGACAAATATATTGTAAGAACTATAATGTTACAATGCATGCAAAATTGTATCCCAATAAAAACTTAAAATCATTGAGCACGAGTGTAAAATGTTCCGTTTTCTAAACACGAATATAAAAAAAAAGTGAGGTAAATGTGATTACTGTATGGACATCAATACGCCATAATTTAATTCTATCTTGGTATTCAAGATAAGATAATCAAACATATATCGTTCTATTTTTAGTTATTTTTCTTTGCCCTTAACACCCATTTTCCAAACTTGTTAAAACCTACTTTTAAATGTATGATATTATACGTTATCTCGAGACTGATATCATTGTTATCTGAATGACCCAACATTAAAAAGTATGTCCTTATTATAGGAAAAACATAAATTACGTGTATCTTTGGACAAATACACAACATGAAATTATTGATTTTTCTGTGCAGTATAAAATAGGTGAGAGACGTCGTCTGCTGTGCACAATGTAAATGGACAGCACATAGGCGAGAGATATTATACAAATACAGCATTTCTATGAAGTCGATACAAGTTTATATCGACTTAAGAGATGTATATTGACCGAGGACGTAGTCCGAGGTCGGTATACATCTCTAGGTCGATATACAACTTGTATCGACTGAATAGAAAGGCTGTATTTTTTATATTATTAATTGATAATCTTACTGTCATTTGATTTGTTCAATGCCCATCACATATTTTTTATATTATTAATTGCCACGCAAAACATGAAATAGAAAATCTACAAATGGATATTCATCCGGGACTAGGTGTACTTGCTACTGGAAACTAGAACTAAAGTAAGACAACGGAAACAAAATGTGCACAGACGACGACGACTGCGCCATACCATAATACGACCCCAACATTTTTGCGGTCATATAAAAATAATATAAGACCCAAACTTTAACAACAAACAATCAACAGGATTAACAATAAAACAAAAATGTATGTAGTGACATGAATGATAATCATTTCCTAGGGAAAATGTTTTAGTTTATGGTGATATTTTGACAATTAGTAATCATTGGTACTAGAAATTGACACATCGGCTTAGAAATCTATTTTTAGTAACCGTGCAATCCGCAAAAGTCAATCTGCAAAAATATTGTTAACGTCATGAAAATATTGGAATTTTTTAATCTATTTTTAGTAACCGTGCAATCCGCAAAATTCAACCTGCCAAAGTAAAGAACACCACGTGATGGGCATTGAACAAATCAAATGAACGTAAAATTATCAATTAATAATATTATTGATTTTCTGTCACCGCACTTCTTCCATGAAGTCTTGGAAGTACCTTGTTAGCCAATCAAAATTCTACTTGCCACGAGAACATCAGATATACTGCTTTATAACCAATACCCGCATATATCACAGAAATATGTGTCAAATTGTAATATGTGTTGGGGATATGACATTCCCCTCTAAATAGTCAAGGAAAATGTGTGACACTAATGCCTGCCTCTGATAGTCGTTCTCATAGAGCTAGTGTTGTACGAATACCGTTATCAACCTTCGTGTAAGTAAGATGTTCTCACAGTTTAAAAGGACATACGACTTATCAAAGTACATTTGTTTTCGTAGAAATATTGTCTTACGTATCTAAGTCATTAAGATGGTAATGTTGATCTTTGCATTGTAACGTAGAATACGTTCAACACATTTCTCATTTGATCATTCACACAATCTAACGTTTATTACAAGTACAAATCATCTTTTAAATCTTAAATTCAATTCATTTCTCTTAAATGTCTTATCAATAAAGCAAACCTTATTCGGCAAAAACCACGTTTAGATAGTACAAAGTAATGGTGAAAATGATATGTTACAAAAGTCTGCTTAATTCATATCTTAATAGAAATGTAGGAAGAAAATGTTGTTCGTCAGGTTTTGTTTTACTTTGGTAAGACATTAACTTTAATGACTCAACCACACTTCTAGTGAGCTTCACAAAAACATTTGTGAACTTTTTTAAAAGGGTAAATGTTTTGTTTCTATAACAACGATGGTCATATCTGTTTACAGAGTGCACACCTAGAGGTTCTATTTTCGAGGAAAATGTTTATGTAAAAACAGCAGAAAAATCAAGAACACAACTACATTTGCTAAGTAGTTCTAAACAAAATTATAGATAAAACAAATCGCATTTCAAAGTCCCTTTACAACTTAATATTATGAATGAAAACTACAATATTGCAAATTACACATTGTTCTACATATTATAAATGTAAATTGTCGAGGATACAATTGATATAAATATGTACACATATGTTACAAAATAAAATATATATTAGGATATTGCACGTTACACTTGTTTCAAATACAACATATTTATACAATGAAAAAACGTTTTAACATCACACATTTGTAGTGTGAACACAAATCTAATTCAATCAGTCTGAAATGAAAACATGCCAGTACTTCATGCTATGAACTTAATGTAATTTCACATGTATGATTCCATTAAAATGTATGTTAGTTGATGTTTCCCAGTCTGTCGTTTATTTTGTTTGACGTGTTTGAATCTGCTGAATAATATGAGTGTCTTAGTCTGTTCCCAAATTATATCCGTGTCTTAGTCTGTTCCCATATTATATCCGTGTCTTAGTCTATTCCCAAATTATATCCGTGTCTTAGTCTGTTCCCATATTATATCCGAGTCTTAGTCTATTCCCAAAATCTATGCGTGTTTTAGTCGGTTCCCAAATTTTACGAGTGTCTTAGTCTGTTCCCAATTTCTATGCGTGTCTTAGTCAGTTTCCAAAATCTATACGTTTCTTAGTCTGTTCCTAAAATTTATGCGTAGCTTAGTCTTTTACCAAAATCTAGGCATGTCTTTGTCTGTTCCGAAATTCTACGCGCGTGTTAGTCTGTTCCTAAATTCTATGCACGCTCTTTTCAGTTCCCAAAATCTATATGTGTCTTAGTCTTTTCGCAAATTCTATGCGTGTCTTAGTCTGTTCCCAAATGTCATGCGTGTCTTAGTCTGTTCCTAAATGTCATGCGTGTCTTAGTCTGTTCCCAAATGTCATGCGTGTCTTAGTCTGTTCCCAACATCTGTGCGCGTCAGTCAGTTCCCAAAATGTATGTCTGTCTTAGTCTGTGCTCAAATTCTATGTGTGTCTTAGTCTGTTCTCAAATGGTATGCATTTCTAGTCTGTTCCCAAAATTTTTGGGTGTCTTAGTCTGTTCCCAAAATCTATGCGTGCTTTAGTCTGTTTCCAAATGCTATGTATGTGAATTTGATCCCAAATTCTATGCGTGTCTTAGAATGTTCTAAATATTCTTATTCATAGAGCTGAAAACTGCAATAACGTTGGAAACACCACTAGCACACCATAGTCGGAATTTTGCTATGCAGATTTCCACAATCATATAGTATGGTTATAGTATTTTAAGTCCTTTGTATGGTATATTTGTACATGCTGACATATTAGACACGTTAAAGACTGTACATGTTCCTCTATTTCAGATAATTCCTTTGTATGGTATGTATATACATATTAATACATGCCGACACTGTATACATAATTAAGAATGTACATGTTCTCCTACATGTATTTGTTGGAGATTATACATCCCCTATTAATGGGAGACTATGCATTTCTCCCTAGTTGTTGGAGACTATATACATTTCCCCCTATTTGTTGGGGACGATACATTTCCCCCTATTTTTTGGAGACTATACATGTTCCCCTATCTCAGCTCCGCCATTCATTCTAATATCATTATGCATTGCCTTGATGTAGTTGTCTCTGTCTTTTGCTGGCTTCAGTAAATATCGTATTCTCTGTAAAAACAAAAAGAAAATGAAGATTAGTGTTTACTATTTTTGATTATGCTTGATCTTGGCAAAGGTTGACAATACATATCGACGGGTACTATACCAGTTAGAAGTGATTTCCCATGGGGACTATACCCGTAGAATAGATTTCACTCGTTATTTTTTTTTATATATTTTTGTCAAGAGTTACCTCCATTAAAATAGAGGATCCTGTAGTCTGTTTATCGGTTGCTGTCAACATGGTGATGTTACTTTAATAATGTCATATTGTAACTTTTGTTATTATTATTTTTATGTCGAATTTGAGTGTTTTTTTCTTTTATATACAAAATGAGATGTTCCTATTGTGTTGTCTGGTGAGGTATAGCGCCTTCGTCGTTGGCGCGGGCACTATACCTCACCTCACAATACAACACTATAGGACGATTCTTGAATACTGTCTCTGAATTACATATATGTTCCTTTCTAAAAGACCTATAGAAAATAATACAAGCAAATGAATTGAGTTGCTTAGTAATTGTAGAATTTGTTTACCTCCATGGGAGACCCACTTGTTGTTAGAAAACCGTAAACTGCAAACAATGGAATGCACATTATAGATGATCCTGCTATAAACCAACCAATGACGTTAGCTCCAGTGGGATAAACGTAGGGTCCATAGGTTATTGGTTCAAAGGTTATAACACCATACAACATAATCACCTGTAAAAATGTTTTTATACACTATTGTTTTGATTATTTAAAAATATCTAAAATAAATACAGATTAATTTATGGTCTTTTCCATACGTCCCAGTTTTCATCTCGAGACAATGATATCATCTCGATTCGTCGCGTAGCATCGGGTTGATATGGGTCGAGGGATGATACCAGGTTGATATGGGTCGAGGGATGATACCAGGTTGATATTCAAAAGGCCATGTTTAGGTTTATCATATAGTTCCAAAAGAAATATTTGAAATTGGAAGAATATTTAATAAATAAAGTGTTACGAGAAATTTTCTGTTATATCATGGCGACAACAAGTTAATTTTCAATGAGATGATGACGAGATTCGCTTTGTACTAGACCAACACGCTTAGTTTGATTTTTATAGTGCTAGCTCATTGAAACCACAGTCCGAGGATAGACATGTCAACTCACTAGGACACATTATCATGATTTCGAGCCAACCAGTTTTTGCGTGATTAGCGGATAAGGAACAAATACCAATTTTATAGTATTTGGCTTGAACCGATCTGGGCTCGAACCCACGATCTACGGCACTCGAGGCAAGCACGCTAACAATTAAACCACCGATGCGGTTTTCGGAGTTTTTTCCGTCACTGTTTAAACTTTTCTTTTCATAATAGATACCATTTCATTCATGATAATACACCATAATTGTAGATGTTCATTAATTTCCAGTATGCTAATCAAGAGGAGGTAACATGTCAATCATTTTAGATGTTACCAATCTCCTACATATTAGATGCATATAAAACACTTCTATTTAAATGAATGATTCTTTTCTAAATTGCATTATATTTACCAGGAGAAAAACTGGTGCAATACACATCCAACAGACTTTCCAGTATATCCCTGGTTCATGTCCGATCATGGTTTCTATATCGGCAGAAAAACGCTTCACTCCTTTTAAAGAATAATACATTAATATCATGACTGATCGGACACGAAGTTCTCATATAAAAAGAATAGTTGTCATTTTGATACAAGCAAATTACAATTCCATTTAACTCTACATTTCGGTCATTTACTAGTTCCTGTGAAGCACGAAAGGAAGAATACCAAATGGGTAATCAGAGGCCACAAGACGAAGGTCAGACAATGCAATGGCCAACAGAAAAAGGACAAATCATGATCTACTAAACACTACACAGCTAACTAACAATCACACAACACGAACCCCATTAAAACCGGGGTTGAGCTCAGTTGTTCCGGTGGGGTAAGTAGTTATTGCCCCACTATTGACACCCGTTGTATTGTTCTTATTACAAACTACAACAACAACAACAAAAAAGAAAAAAAAAAGAAATAAATCGAAATTAAAGACAAACAAAAGACACGAGAAACTTAACGGAACAATAATAACAATAAAATCAACAAACTTTGGAGAAAACAATACAATCATGTTGCCAACGAAACAAAAAAAAAAATAATTAAAACCAAAACCTAAAAATTAATGTATGAAATCTTATCAAAAAACTTAAGGAGCCTGTTTAATATCTCTGAAGAAACAAGCACATTGTGTTTATACCACATCGTATCATTTCTAGTCCAACTCTACTTTTCCTGTTGGACATTCATCAAACAGAAAACCAATCAATTCTTTTTTCCTCTATAAGGCTTCAGTTTGACAGTTTGATTTAACTATTTCGTTGAATTCGTTGTTTTGCTTCTCGTGCTTTACAAGAACCTTTAATACAACCTGAATTTCATAATATGTCCGTTTTAAACAATAAATCAGATATAAATATACTAAAGGGAAAAAGAAACGCAGGGTAACATAATATGCTCCTATTTTTTAACTGCGTGGCGTAAAATTACGAAAACTGGGCAGACGAGTGGCTTGGTCAGTGTGCACTAAAATCGGTGTCTAAAGTTACTCAACCGTGAAAGGTATCATGTGACATAGAGAAGGTGATAAAAAGCAAATAACACGTGCAGAATAATGATAACAAGTTCGCCAACACACCGTGTCATACCACTTTATACTCTTGAGGTATACACATCGCTTTCCACTATCTAAAGTTAATTCGAATCTCTTGTAATCATGCCACGGCTGACGGAAGTTCAGAGGGGTCAGGCTATTGCATAGCTAATGCAAAGTCAAAGGCAACAACAAGTTGCTTTGCAATTTGGTGTGAATATTTCCACCATAGAGCGTCTTGTCCGTCGTTTGAGAGATACTGGAAGGGTTGCCGACCGTTCGCGACGGGGACGTCCACGCGTAACGACGCCACGTCAAGACAGGGCTATTCGTCTTGCCCACCTGCGTAATCGCCACGTTACTGCCACTGAAACCGCTTTAACTACGGTAGGCAATCATAATCGCCACATTCACCCAAAAAACTGTGAGAAACCGATTGCGCGAGTTTGGTCTGCGAGCTCGTCGACCTTACATTGGTCTTCCTCTCACTCGTGTACGTCGCGCGCGTCGTATGGCTTGGTTGGCGGCACATGGTCCCAGACAATTTCCAATGAGACAATGGAGACGGGTCTTTTTCACAGATAAGTCGCGGTTCACTCTCTGTCGTCCGGACGGTCGACGTCGTGTATACCGACGTCGTGGGGAACGCTTCGCCGACGCTTGCGTTCTTGAGAGGGATAGGTTTGGGGTGGCTCGCTTATGGTCTGGGGAGGAATATCTCACGGGTTAAAGTCGCCGTTGATTGTGATAGCCGGTAATTTAACAAGCGTAAGATATAGGGATGAAATCATCCGGCCGGTTGCAGTTCCATTTGTGCAACAGCATCACATAATTTTCCAGCAGGATAACGCCCGGCCCCATGTACCCAGAGTTTGTCAAGATTTTCTCGCCAATCATAACATTAACCCATTCGATTGGCCTTCGTACAGTCCAGCTTTGTCCCCAATCGAACATCTGTGGGACGAAATGGACAGGAGAGTAAGGGGGCGTCGGAATGCCCCCGCTACTCTCGACCAATTAAGGGCTGCCTTGTTGGAAGAGTAGGATAATATCCCCATGAGAAGGATAAATGCTCTGATGAACTCAATGCACAGGAGAATCAGGGCTGTAACAGATGCGCGTGGGGGGCATACGAGATATTGACGAGTTAATCGATTTCACTTTAACATATTGGGGGGTACGGTTAAATTGGTTTCAATTACTCATGAATTATTGATAAAAATCTAATGAAATTTTAAAAACTTGTTGATTAAATTTGTGTTTTTATCCTTATATATTAATATTGAAAAAACCATTAAATAATATTAAATCACCTAAAATGTTGACCCTGCGTTTCTTTTTCCTTTGTATAGATGATAAAGACAAAAACATACGAAGTAAAAACAGTTCAATGCTGGTCAAAGTAAACAGATGTCTGGCTTATCACAAGATAAATCCAAAATTGTAATATACCCTCTGATGTTGAGGTAAATAACCAAACCCTTGAAAATAATAGGCCGTGAAATATCGATCAAATGCCGTGAAATCCAGTATGTGCTGGTGTAGTTGCCAATAGCTATTTGTATTACAGTTTGTATTTATTGGACATTCTCACAGTTTTTATTGATTTTTGACGAATTTACGTCAAAGATGAAAATAAATATTGTATCTAGTCATTTAAACAGTGTAAATAGTGAAAAAAAGATTAACACAATTATGGCTGCTAACGGCATTATCTTTGAAATATGATTTCATAGAACTAGAGGGCTATTGCTATAAAAATCTATTAGTAACACTAAAAGGGGAAAACAACAATAAAGTAATTGCTTGTTTTATCAGCCAGGATTACAATATCAGAACTAAGAAAAATGATGAAAAGAACAAAAATATAAATAACAACTAGTTCATTACTATTGATTGGTCCAACAAGGCAATAGCAAATAAAGGAAAACACAACGACAGTCGGTATGTGGTACACAAGGAAGAGTGTATGTATCGTTAGTACCTATGCTGATATGAGAAAATTTTAATCCAGTATTTAGATGGGTGTATATTGTATATTGAATGACTTACGGAAGTTAAAAGTTAGGTTAGCCTTAAAAATAACCATTAAATTCATAAATCGCTACTCTATTATGAAGAAATTGTCTGAATTATAGTTGATAAACGTTAAAAATACTGATATATTTGCTGAACGGAATGGTTTGTATTTTGGCATATTTTGCTAATTTTCGTATCGGCAATTAGGGATTCTCCTAACTATACAATGTACAGAGTGTATTTTCTCTCTTGTATATGCCTTAAATTTAAGACAAAGTTGATGGTATAAATACAGAAGAGATATATTAGCTGGCTTGAGTAATTTTCCTCAGCATATTCATGTTATTATTAACTTTCCGCTCTGCTTGTACTGGACTGAATGTGAATCATGGTTGTGTCTGAAATTGGACACTAAGCATGGTCAGTGAAGACCTTGTCATTATTTCCGAAAAGATTCTTATACGTATTAACAAAAAGAAGTATGACCAAAGAACTATAGGCTACAGACAGTTTCACTTTTACTTATTATTTAACTAATAGCTGAGCAATAATACAATGGCAGCGGCGGATCCAGGGGGGGGGGGGCGCACCCGGCGCGCGCCCCCCCTGAAATTGGAAAAAATATGATTTTTGTTTGCGTAAAATCGTGATTTTTCACACGAAATACCCCAAAAATTTTCGCACCACGCTTCGATCGGCGCGATTTTTTAAATTGCGCCCCCTAACTTGTAATCCTGGATCCGCCCCTGAATGGGTTTTAATTTGTAAAAACAAAATACGCAGAATGTATTTATATTACCATTTGATAAACTTCAGCGACATTTGTAAAAGGCTAAAACATCAAATGAAATTGTAGGCTTGTTAAACCAAAAAAGACCACAAAATACGTAAAGCCAATTTGCAGCAATGGATGGAAATCTTACCATACGCCCAAGATACAACCATTGTTTCACAGAATACTGCAAATAATATAGATTGACCAGCCGCAAATTGATCCATAAGACTGAACACATACATACCTCCCTGCAAAAAAGTTTGTATTAATGGAAAAGGACTGGCTAATCTGCCTTGAATTATTTTGTCTGGCCCCTAAGCTACTGGAAATTGCATTAGGTTTGTTTTTATAAGCATTGTTACTTTTTTGTAGTAGACCTTTTATTGCCTTTTCCAGTTAAGGATATGTGTAATTATTTTCCTTACATTATATATTGGAAGCCTTACCGTATGCCCAAGATACAACCATTGTTTCGAAGAATACTGCAAACAATATAGAATATCCGGCGGCAAAATTATCCATTAGATTTACAACTAATACGCCTCCCTGCAAAAATTGAATTTTTTATTGTCAAATTCAAGATCAAAGAAACATGTATTATGACTACAATATCTAATATCCAATCAACCTATAATACAGTTAAGCATAACAGTTGGTGAGGAACAAAAGAAAGGATACACGTTTGTGCAAATCAATATAATTTTTTACATTATGTAAAAATAGTTTTTGAATACAATGATGAAATTGTCCTTAGCAAATTTCTAAGCTTTTACCTTTCGATCAAAAACAGGTCTTAGCGTAATGCCATTTGAGAGAATAACTGTGCAAAATAAAAAGAAAAAAAAGAAAAAAAGGACAAAATCACAGATTCAAAGTCCAAAGGCCAAATTATCATGCTTTAACCATCAATTCCAGCATGCTTTTGAGTCTTTTCCCTGGACTGTGATAAATTCGGACATGGCCATCAATGATTCATCGGATAACAAATTATCACGAAATTCAGTGTTTTAATACCAACGCCATTGTGGCTGGCACCACCACAGATTTTCTCGCCTATGTCATACAACAACCTAGACAGCATAGTTGCATTACGGATTGTGTATGTGCTAACCAACTAACTACTTGAACAACATTAGTCGAGGTTGTTGGTGTAATGAAACTATCCCGTAAATAAACATTAGAGAATACCGAAGGGGCAATCAAAAATGGACAATCCAGAGAAACTGGCAACATTGAGTACACAAGATGAAGACAAAACAAAACAAAGAACACAACACAACATGTTAGACACCACACTACGTAAACAAACACAATTAACGTATAAAAGACATGGAGGTCAACGACGTAGGCGAATAACATGGAAATGTGACTTTAAATCTCCCAGGACGACGTCGATATTGTGTGGAATCACTCTGTTTATATCAATGTTAGATGCCGTAGTACGCTTAACTTCTGCAACTAATAACCCTTGCGACAGCTGTGACACCCAATCAGGTATAAAGCATGCCCATAGCACGTTATCTCAAATATATAGACATACGTGACATTCTTTTGATTTTCATATAGTTCTCTGATGAACTCTGTACATTTGGCAAAAGTGACAAATTTCAAATGACATAAAAACATTTATTAGTGTGCGCGGAAATATTTACACATGCTAAACCCAGCAAAGTTTACGTATACATACCCGTAGTGCTATGACTGATGATATATGAAAACATGTCATTTGTAGATGTAATTTTAATTTATCACAAATAAATATTAATAAATTTAATTTAATATTGTGAATATAAGCGTGTATCATTCCCTTTGTCCTCTGGTATAGCTAAACAAATTAATCTTAGTTATAATGAAAACTGAATGAAATATAATATGACATTAATATTCTTATCATTTTAATGTTCGAATAAAAAGAATACATTATGCCAATGATTTCTTATAAAAACATATATAATTCATTACAATATATACTACATTGGTGATGGAGGATTTTCTTTCTTTTCTGTCTTTTCCCGTCTAATCTGAGCATGAATTGCTCACCTGGTTATTAATGCACTGTACACTGTAAGTTGGGAGTTTCTGAGGAAAGTAACGTTTGAAGATACCAAATAGGCAAATCGACGGACAGACAATACAATGTCTAAATCGACGGACAGACAATACAATGTCCAAATCGACGGACAGACAATACAATGTCCAAATCGACGGACAGACAATACACTGTCTAAATCGACGGACAGACAATACAATGTCTAAATTGACGGACAGAAAATACAATATCTAAAAGAACAAATAATTAACATCCATCTCCCAAATTTTCACCAAAACAAGATTAAATTTTGGAAAGTTTGCAAAGAATTTCAAATACGTCTACAACAAATCATATTTTCGTTGGATCAAGACGAAATGAGGAATATTTGTAAAGAACACCAGAAACATCATTTGTTACTAAGATAGAAATCAATTGATTGTTAATAGGAGAATATTTTAAGGTTTCAACCAATCAGAAACAAGAATTACCAAATTCGGTATTGCTTTTTTTTTGGGTGCGAATTAAGACGAAATAGGGAATTTTTGTAGAAGACATTTCAAATTGTATTATAGCAATACTTGGCTCAAAATAGTACAATCTGTTTAGATGCGATTTTCTAAATGTAAAATGTTAAGACGACGATGTGTGGACGACTACGAACGCAAAGTGAAAACAAAAACTATAATGGTCTTTGAACAGTTGAGCTAGAAAATACAAAAATAATATATTGCATGAATAGAAAATATACAAAATTATCATGAATGGATAAATGCGTTAAATTCTCCTCGTGTAGTATATTTATCATATATATATATATCTATAATGAAAGACAACGAGTATAAACACTATTGAAGTATTATACATATTGGTTTACTATCGGCCGCTAATAACCAACACCTTTCAATAATTTTGTGATTTATGTAATATAAACATTTATCTTAAGATTACCTCGGTACAGAAGGCCAGTCCAACAAAGAAATAAACAGAGAATAGACCAGCAACAAACAATTCTCTATGTTTCCTAAGTACTGGGAACTCATCAGATAAAGCCGTTATTATAGCTTCTGAACCACCAAACTGTAATACAAATGATCAAATTAGTTATACATCTTTTTATGTACAACTAAAGATCTAACATTTTAATTAATGTTTAATCAATCTAAGCCACATTTTATGATACTAATAAATAAATAAATTGCGGGTATAACACCTCTAGATACATTACTCCTCAGATAACCTTCAACAAATTCAAAATGTGTGTATTCATGTTATAAAACGAAATACCTTTATCGCAAAGGAATACATTCACTGTAATTATGATAGTCGTCGTCATTATAATTTAGCTGATCATAAATGTGATTGTTTGTTTTCATGATTTTAACCGTTGTTCGCGATTATCCGATATTTCAACTTATGATGAAATGAGCGAGTGATTGTTACTTAGTGCCAAATGAATTATTTTCATCTTTTATCATGACGAGAACACGTTTTATTATATAGATAGGTGTGAATTATGGAGATTTATCCGTGAAATAAATTCCGATATTTCACATGATATTTCACATGTGAAATATCAGTTTT
>MJUT01063942.1:5751-25957 GCA_002080005.1 Gigantidas platifrons
TATTTATTCAATCGCTTGTTACATATACATTCATGACTTATCTCCGGGTTTGTAACCAGATTAACATGACTGGTGCCACTAGTGGAACAGGATCGGTCTACCCTTCCGGAGCGCCTGACTTCACCTCCGGTTTTAAGTGGGGATCGTGTTAATATATCTTAAGTTTTATATTTATGTTTGGTAAATCGTTATTTGTCCTTTTTTTATTTTTCTTCTGACAATTGTCTGTTCTTCTTCGATATACGGAAGGAGCCTGGTGGCTCAATGAGTTAGGTCGCTGGATCTAGCAACTCATACAAGCCTATCACCAATACGGCGTTGGTTCGCGCCCGGCTTTGTAAATTACAAAAAAAGTGTGCACTCAACTCGCAACCGCAAGTGATCAAGTTTACCAGTTGCTTGCCCATGGTCGGTGGTTCTCTCCGGGTACTCCGGCTTCCTCCACCACTAAAACTGGTCGCCATGATATAGCTGAAATATTGTTGAAAGTGGCGTTAAACACCATAAATCAAATCAAATCAAATCGATATACGGATTCTAATTACCCCTTTGGTATCTATACACTCTTCATACAGTCCATTTTACAATAAATCAAATTTTCTAGCAAAGTTGCACCAGGTTGACCGTTTCTTTTCTTTCACTACTAATTTGTATAAATGTGGCCTTGGGTTTTATATGTAGTTATTAAAACAAATATCTAACATTTCCTTTTTAATTAGGGCCCTGGTGGCTCAATGAGTTAGGTAGTTGGATTACCTAACAACGCATACAGGCTTATCACCAATACGGCGTGGGGTCGCTCCCGGCTTTGTAAATTAGAAAAAAGGGTGCACTCGACTCGCAGCCGCAAGTGAAAGTTTACCAGTTGTTTGCTCATGGTCGGTGGTTCTCTCCGGGCACTCCGGCTTCTTCCACCACTAAAACTGGTCGCCATGATATAGCTGAAATATTGTTGAAAGTGGCGTTAAACACCAAAAATCAAATCAAATCAAATAAATCCTTTTGATTAATTTTGTACGACTTGCTTTCCTTACATATAACAATATAACTAAAACAGACATAGGAAGGAGGATAAAATACAAGCATGTGAAAGTTTAGTCAAAGTTTTGATCTTCACGATAAAATATAAAAAAATCGGAACAGGTCCAAAATTCACTAGAAAAAGCGTTGAAAGATGTACAAGCGATACCCCTAACAAACAAATAAATTGCGGCTTTGTATCTGTTTGACCATACGTAAAATGTTCTATGTTTACGCAATAACAATCTTGTATTTCTGCGCAACGCAAATATGTCAATTTCACATAAAAATAAACATCTACAATTGTTATTACACATAGCGTGTTGATAGTTGTCCATGACGAGTCTGTACTATCAAGGTAAATTAAAGATACACGTTGTTTTCTTTTATCATATGTTTCAATTCTTTCTTTTTGTAATACTTACGATTTTTAAAATTGTATTGATACATACATTTTAGGTTATATGTTCCACGTGTGGAAAACGGTTATTAATGGATAGCATCATTTTCAGCAATTTGTCTGTTATATTGTGATAAAATATTGTTTTGTTGGTATTAAATTATATCAGCGATATGTTTTGGATTAAGGATACATTCTAACCAAAACCACGCTTAATCTGTCCTTCAATGCTTTGATGTGTAGATATAAGATAAAAATGTATCGTTTACAAAAATTAGTTAAAGGAGTCAAGGTGATCCGCTACATCACTGAATCAGCTTAAATTCCAGAGTTTTTAGTAATTTCAAATAAAGGCACCCTTTTGGGTAAAATTATGTTAGTAATTTCATATATCGATTGTGCATTGGTATGACTGATTACAAATCTACCACATCCTCCCAAAATAACCAAAAAAAAGAGAAAAAAAAACAAAAAACAAAGACAAAGCAACTCACCAACGCCGGAAAAACCCAACTAATTATCATCATAAAAAGACATGCAAATAATGTTGTTCAATACATGTGTAAGGGGTACAGCAAGTATCTAAATTGGCTAACTGTATAATACGTAAGACATCTCTAAATTTATATTATATGTTTTTAGTTTGAAACACTTCAACATCTCTAGTTTTTATATTGGTGCAGTGATGTTCGTGATTGTATGGTAGTGGGATTTATAACTACCCATGTAATTAGCACCTATCACCACTAACATAGTGAGTTCGAATCCCACTCAGGTGAGGTAAGCTCGATGCAACATTATGTGATAAAGTTTGTCAGTGACTTGCGGAAGGTCGATGATTTCTCACGAGATTTCTCACGAGATTTCTCCGGTTTCCTCCACCTCCATGATGTAACTGAAATATTGTTGAAAGTGGCGTTAAACATCATAACCCTAACCCTGACTTTTATTATTCCAATTAGTTATCAAAATATACAGCTTTTGATAAGTAGTAAACAGTGCTGCACTAAGGCATGGGCTTTAAGGGTTACATCCCAGGGGGTTGGGGGGGGGTCCGCCAAACGAGGGCCTTTAAGATTAAGTGATACTTTTTTTTGATTTACTACATTTGTACTTTATTACAGAATGAAAGTACAAGTATGCTGAAATCTTTCTTTAAAAAGGCTAAATCCGAAATTCGTGTGTTTGTTAATTATCACAGGACACGTGGAGCTTCACAGTATCTGTATCCCATGGGCGTACATACTTGTAAGCCGGACCTTGTAGTAAAGTGGTCTTCAGAACACAACATCCATGAATCATTTCTACAAATCATGCTTAGTTGATTACAATCGGTGTATTTTTCATTTATCCATTGTATTGCATATTCTATTCGATTAACGGCCTCTGATAACCCTTTTGATAACTTCACCTTTCGTGTGTCTAATCCTATCATTATACTTCGTTTGCCCAAAATAAAAATTTTAATTAAAAATAAATATATATTTTTTTTATTATTAAATAAACATTCGATCTGTCAACAGATTATGATCAAAATTCCTCACGAACGTGAATAATAATATACACTTATGATGGTGATATTAAGCTTGCTGCTCCATGAGACATCAACTATTGCCCGTGGAAAAGGTAAGGGCAATAGTTGGTGTCGAGGGGAGCGATCAACTTATTATTTCCTTGATATCCAGTCAATAGCTGCTTTATTATATCGAACAGCATAATAGACGAAGTTGCTCGCCATGTTTGCTGTTGTCCTTTGCGGATTCCGGAATAGTAGTTTAGCATAAGAAAAATCTCGAGATTTTGAATTTTCATTACTGTGTATCCTCCAATTAATCGAGAGAATTTAAAATTCCGCGAAAACGTAACGCATCTCCGGTGAATAATACAGGATAGGTGAATAGTTCATTACCCAATTTACCAGTAAATAAACTATTTATGAACATGTCTTTTTAACAGGAAAACGCATAGTGAGGTATAACAATATGCATGTTCATTATATTTGTTTTTTGTATTTACTAATAAGAACTGCTACATGCATTTCATTTTACAAGAACTCAATATCAGCTACATGTATATTGAGGAAATACAATGTGATTTGAAAATGGACATATAGATTGCTATACAAAAAATTATTTCGATTTGAAAGAACGAAATTAAAATTAAATTGGATGAAATTAACATATTTCCCTAATCCAGTTTAAACCGCCACTTTTGATTGAAGTGCCTGTATCAGCTCAGAAAAGTGAGCAGCCATTTACATGTGTGCAACGGGTATCGACTGTGCCTCTTTTTCTTCGATTAAATTTTGAAACTGTTCCGAAAGTATGGTATTTTCTTTTTCTTTCATTTATTTGTTTCACTATTAAATGTTATTAGGATGAGTGTAGAAGTTAACGACTACTTGGAGAATATCTTAGACGATCTTGGAGGGTGCGGAAGATTTCAATTCCTCTTAACCTTCTTTGTTCTGGGTACCAAAGTTGTAGTATCATGGAGTGCGCTGATGATGTCGTTTGGTGGAGCAGTACCAGAGTGGTCATGTACGTGGGAAGACAGCTTGGGTGAAAAGTACATGCCGAACGCAACCTTCACCAAAAAGTGTTCAATTGAAAATTCCAGCATGGATCTTTCCTGTGTAAATAAACAGTATGACGACTCTATGTCTACAGTTGTTAATGAAGTAAGTACATGCAGACCCGGATTTGCCTATAGGTTCGACAGGCTGAAGCCTAGGGCCTCAACAGTTAGGGGGCCTCCGACCAAGGTGTATACTATTTTTAACATTGTTATTGGACTTTCACACTTATGCTGTCATAACGTACTGTACTGTACTTTCTAAACAAACCTTCAATAATTTTCCTTACACAGTTGCACTCAATTTCAGAATATTGCAGAATTGTAAACACCCCTCATGATCTTTGCCTGTATTGAAATTGATTAAACACACTTCCATGTTCCTCCAGTCGTGAAGGTTGGGAATTAATAGGCGCCTCACAAGTGGCATAGCATAGGACCTCTCTTTATCTAAATCTGACACTGAGTACATGTTTAATACATACGTGCACATGTATGTGAAAAATACATTTGATTTTAGGCTGTCGTGAGCTGAGGGTTAATATACTGTCAAACCTGCCCATGCGGTCACCTCTATTAAGCAGCCACCGGTATTACATGTACAATGTCCCTTTTTTCTTGTCCTGTGATAGAACATTTCTTATAAATTGAACCTGTTTTAAGAGGTCACCTGTCTTATAAGACCACTTTTTCTTTGTCCCAAAGGTGACCTCTTAATACAGGTTTGATCTTCCGCTTTCGTGAGCTGAGGGATAATGTACTAGCATTTAAGCCAGTTCGATGTTTGTCTAGGTTAAATGTAGAATAAATGATGAAGCTTCTACTTATAGACCGACCATTCAACTTTTACAAGATTATTTATTGTTGTATGTATTTATGATTTATGGTTGTTAGTGAGTACAAGTCTATATGACAAACAATGTTTTTTTTTTGTTTTTTTTACTTATTTTCAATGTCTATTTGTCCACAGTGTGTTTTTAAAATCGCTTATTTCTAATCAACTAAAAAATAGAAGACAATTCTTATTTCACAATTTTATATATTTTGAAGGACATTTTGCGCTATGATAAAAAAAAATAACTGTAAAATAAATAATCAATACATCCCTCTTTTGGACAATGTTAAGCACTCAATTGATGTAAATTATGTATATGGAAAAAAAAAACAGATAAGTTATTCACTTTGCCAGTTTTGGTAATTAGCATAAATGCAAGAAGAGTTTGAAGGTATCAAAGGGAGGTAATCAGAATCCGTACATCGAACAAGAACAGACAACACAATGGACAAAAGAAAAAGTACAAAAGGACGGACAACGATCTACAAGACATACACATAAAACTAAAGATCGAGTAACACGAACCCCACTAAAAACCGGGGTGAACTCAGGTGCTCCGGAAGGGTAAGCAGTTCCTGTTCCATTAACGACACCCGTCGTGTTAATCTAGATAAGTCAGGAATGAGGAAAGGACCGGGAATGGTTTTTCAAGAGATATCCTGGTGTTTTTGATACGTTAGAATCTAATGGTTCAATCTGTTTTCCGCATTTTTCTTCAAAGTCAGCTTCGTTTTTCCCATTATTTATTTTTAGTTAATATCATGTATCTATTGTCATCTTCAATATAATCTCATAGCACATTTTATTAAGCAGAATACCATTTGACACTTGGAATATGGAAACCAATTTATTACCATATTCAGTACCCTTCCGGAGCACCTGAGTTCATCCCCGGTTTTTAGTGGGGTTTGTGTTTCTCGATCTTTAGTTTTATGTATATGTTTTGTAGATCGTTGTTTGTCCTTTTGTACTTTTTCTTTTGGCCATTGTGTTGTCTATTCTTCTTCGATGTACGGATTCTGATTACCCCTTTGGTATCTTCATACTCTTCTGATAAACTCATAGCTTCCCCCCATAGTGAAATAATGCTGTCATGTAAGTCCGGTCCACCTGTGAGTAAAATGAAAACCCTGACATAGAACTGGACGAACAGCGTTACCATAAAGACGTTGACATCTCATTTAGTGAGTGTGAAGCGTTTCAAGAATAGCCATCGTCAGGTACGCTAATAATAACAAGACAGGAAAGCGAAATGGGACACAATTATGTGGGAAAATGACAGTCAAATCCGGCTATGGTTACTTATGTCTGAGGAAAGATGAAATACGCCTCGTCTCAGACCAGAATATAAACACACCAATTTAGTAGTGATTGGCACTGATTGCCTATAGCGTAGATGTAAATAAGAGTATCATACGAACGTGGACATGATAGCATCCGTTCTTAACGGCCGTTTATGCGCATGCAATAACAATTATTTCCTGTTTGACATTTTCTGTAATAGCCTGTTTTGACATGATCTATGTATTAATATGTTATCTTCATTTTATTTTGCCAGTGGGACCTGGTATGTGACAGAGAGTGGATCATATCTACCATAACAACGATTCAAATGGGTGGATTACTTATTGGCGCATTGATATCCGGTCAAGTTGGTGATATCGTTGGTCGTAAAAAGACCTATATTATATCTGTATTAATTCTATTAATAACTAACCTTGCAGCTGCATTTTCTGTAAATTGGCAAATGTTTGCTACTTTACGGTTTTTCATTGGCATGGGATGTGGTTGGTATCTTACAGTATTCGGGATATATCTTGCAGAATTAACTCCTTCAAAATATAGGTCAGTGGTACTTGTATTTCCAACATGGGCATTAGGAACAATGTTATTCGGATTGTTCGCCTGGATTATTCATGAATGGAATTATATTCAAATTGCCACAGCTGTACTTTGTGTTCCATGGATACTAGGGTTTTGGTAAGGCGTAAAGTACATAAAGTAAATTAGTAGATAGCACCCTTTTCATGTTCAAATTAATGAATTAGACTATTACAGATGTACACTTGAATGATTTAAACATAGTATTACAATATTCACGATATTGACGATCAATTTCATTATATGTTAGAGTGTAAGAAACCCACTGAAAATACAGGTTACTTTTTACCAAGTAATTGATAAAGCTACCTAATATAATACAATTTTTAAAGATGTTTAAAAGTTCTAAACAATCAGTCCTTAGACCGTTATGTTATGTTATCAGAATTATTTTAAAAAAAATGTTAAAACAACAAAAACAAGAACAAGAACAAAGCAGTCAACAAAAAAGGAAGAAAGAACCCCACAAAAAAGCCAAGACGAAGCAAAAACAAAATAAAAACAAAAATCAAAGCCAAACAAAAAGACGGAACAAAAAACAAAAACATAAACATAAAAAAAGGACACACATAAAACACAATTTCTCAAAACTCACCACAAACATCTAATTTGTCTTGTTAATAATTGCCTTGTACATATATTCATATATTTTAAAGCTTTATACAAGAGAGTTACCGATGGCTTGTTTCCAACAACAAAGTCATCCAGGCGTTTGAAGTAACGGAGAAAGTGGCCAAGATAAATGGTACATCTATAATTGACAAAGACAAGTTTTTCAAAGTGCTAAAGACCACAGAACAAACAAAGGAAAAGACGTACACAATTTGGAATATCTTAAAAAATAGACATTTGCTGAAGATTACATTGTTAACATCTCTAGGCTGGTACGTTAATGTAATTAATTATACACAGTTGCATCCTCTTCCCGTTTATTTAAAAAAATAATAATAAATATTTTAGAAAAAAAAACTCATCTAGGTATTTGTATAAATCACGGTGGCCATTTCTGACTGGTTACATGTTTTCATGTGGCTACGGGTGTAATGTCACTCATTTAGTATATAACATTTGTCTGGAATTCGCTATACACGTATTTTTTACACATTCTTTTGACTATTTACAGGTTTTCTTGTGGTTACGGGTATTATGCCATATCATTTGGCGTTGAGCAGTTGTCTGGAAATCTGTATGTAAATATGATACTGCTAGGATTAATGGATGTATCATCGATATTTGTATCATTTTTTGCAAATTGGTGAGTATTGGATTTAACATCGATATCATGTGTTTTTTTCTGTTTTTCTAACTAAGCTTATTATTTTTTTCCTATATGGTCCCTCTCATAGCTTAATCCAAACAGTGCGACCTTCATAATGTTATTTGTTGTAATGCATAGCGTAGTTCAATGTATATCGTTGATTGATTTTCACTATTGAGGCGATTCGGGAGAATGACCTTTGCTTGAAAAACATTACATTATGAATTCAATAATGTATTTATCTGAAAAACCACGTCAGTGCCACTGACTACTGGGCGGATGATGTCCACGACATCTAATAGTAGATTAATTTGCTGGAAGTGACCATAACCAATGATAAATTCGTTCTGCCCACTGAGTTAGAATTCAAAATAAATTTTCTTGAAAATAACTAGTAAATAGTATATTCAGATGTTTGAATCACTGAACAGATACGATTTTTACTTTTAGCCTTGGTAGAAAATGGACCACTTTCCTGTTATTTGTACTCGCAGGACTAACCGGCATAGTCGTAGGAATCTTTCAGTTTATTGGTGAGTTGAAGTATAATTTCAAACTTTATATAGATGGATGTTTCCAGCTTGTAAGTGACTTCAATTATACTTATTAGACAAATCGTCCCCATATGATTTTTGTTTGTGCTTCGCTCGAGTGAGAAAAATAAATGGTTGGGACCCTTGTCTGGCTAAATGAATAACATTGGTGTTTGTTGATTCTGTGTTTAGTATGTGACACTAAGTAGTTAGAACAAAATTTAATTGATTCACGGGAGCGGTGTCGAGATAATTTGTTTGAGTTTATTACCTGCAACGACATCACGGAAATAGCACCGACTATATAGCAATTCCTAATTTCATGTCGACTATGCCTTAATTGTGATAGTTACCAATTACATAGGAATAGGTTAATCTAAGATATACAGGATCACGTCCACGATAATCACATTTTCACTTCTTACCTATGAATATTATCGCATGCAACTCTTCTAATTTACCCATAAATTGGGAATTTTATGATAAATAAACATACAAACACAGGGGTCACAGAATTCACAATTCTGTTCCTACGTTTATTGAAATAAAAGTGTGAAGATATCAAAAAGTGTAACTAGAAACCGTAAAGCCATGGACAAATAATAAATTCAATATCCATAAAGAAACGAACAAAAAGAAAAAGAATGATTCAGAAAACACCACACAGACACCAATTGATCCTCTGGAATAGTAATTAGATCCTGCTCCTATCATTGCATCCGTCTTGATCATCTGGAATAGTAATTAGATCCTGCTCCAATCATGGCATCCGTCTTGTTGTTGAAAGACGACGCGAAACTGCAAATCTATACCAGAAAAGCTATTGTAGGCTTGGGATTATGGTTATGGCGTTTATAACGCCACTTTCAACAATATTTCACTTAAGTCGTGGCGGTCAGTTTTATTGGTGAAGAAAACTGGAGTAGCCGGAGAAAATAATCGTCATTAACAAACTTGTATTTTAGTACACCTCGCCATGAGCGGGATTCCACCTCACAACGTTAGTGGTGATAGGCACTGATTGCATAGATATATATAAGTCCAACTACCATACGATCATAACCATGACGGCCCCCGCTAGCTATTTTAATGTTGTAATAAATATTTACAGATGTACCTGGCAAGGGGAGTTTAATCAATGGTTTTGCTCTCACGTGTAAATTATGTGTTACTAACGGGTGGTATGCTCTGTGGATATTGACCTCTGAAATGTACCCGACTGTTGTAAGGTAGGCAGGTACATACATGCATATACAATACAAAGCTAAATATGGGGTTAGAGTTAGGGTTAGGGTTAGGGTTATGGTGATTAGCTTAACTTTGAACAGTACTTCAGTTATATCGTGGAGCTCAGTTTTATTGATGGATGAAACAGGAGTGCACAGGGAAAACCACCAACTTTGCGCATAATCTTGTACCGAGTACCCTTCGCCATGAGCAGGATTCGAACTCACAACGTTAGTGATGATAGGAACCGATTGCATAGGTAGTTGTAATTCCAAAGCTAAATGGGAGTTGAACGTCAAAAAATTAAACCAATTATCATAGCTGGAAGGTAATTTGGCCATTGGACAAGACGGTATTAGAATAAGTATCATACCCGAAACTAAAATTGTTCTTGTGTTCAGCTGGTAGATTGTTAGTCATCATCAGTCAAGTAGTAAATGATTCGTCATTGACAGGGTTTATCAGATATATTTATGTTTGAAATTTACAGTTCCTAAATAATGTAATTTATCATAACTACGATCAATCTACGTCATGAATTAGATGTATATATGAAACGTTTGAATTTAGAAGCCATATGTCAAAGAAGGACAGACAATACAATGCCCAAAATAAAAAGGACAAACAATGATCTATAAAAAGCTACACAGAAAACTGAAGATCGAACAACACAAACGCCCTGAAAAGCTATATGAAAACAGGTGCTCCAGAAAAGGATACATTTCCTGCTCCACTGATGGAACCAGTCATGCTACTCTTGTATGTCTTTGTCTATTTTTGCTATCTTGTTTACTTGCACCCAAAGACTTTTGTAATATATTACACGCCAACTTTTATCAACTTCCGGACGAAATGATTTCAATCTCATCATTAGGCAGACCCAACTGTGCGTTGCATGCCCATGTTGCTGTAGAGCTCTTTGTGCTCGCTATCAAGCAAACAGAAAATATGCTTATATAAATATAAGAAATGAAGGAAAAAATACTTACCAAACATTCACAAGACGTGTCTTTATGTAATTATGTATTGTATTGGATAAGAATAAACTTCATTCATTCATTCATTTCAGAAATGTAGGTCTTGGTGTAAATAATGCAATGGCTCGTTTTGGTGCCATGATAGCTCCTCAACTAGTTTTTGCTGTAAGTAAAATTACCAAAGACATTAGTTAAAATGTGTAGGATAATTTCAACTTTTTTTCAATATGAAGAAAGGCAAACGATACAGAACCACCTCTACAACGATACGTCCTGGTCCGTCAAAGAAAAAACTATTGGCAATAAGCTAAACAGCATGCTGACGTAATCTAATTGATTTGATTTTTTGTGTTTAATGCCACTTTCAGCAATATTTCAGCTATATCATGGCGATCAGTTTTGTTGGTGGAAGAAGGCGAAGTACCCGGAGAGAACCACCGACCATGGGCAAGCAATTGGTAAACTTTATCACTTGCGGCTGCGAGTCGAGTGCACCTTTTTTGTAATTTACACACCCGGGCGCGAACCCACGACGTATTGGTGATAGGCTCGTATGAGTTGTAGGTAATCCAACTACCTAACTCATTGAGCCACCCGGGCCCTTAATCTAATTGAACAAATATTGTTAATGATGTTAGCGAAAGTAAAAGATGCCAATTTTAGGTTGTAGTATACAAATAACAGTATACCTGGATACAATGTAATCCTTTACAATTTACAAAACACATTTACAATCTAGACAAACTATTTACAACATAGACAACGCATTTATAATATAGACAACATATTTACAATGTAGACAACAAATTTACAATCGAGACAACACATTTACAATATAGACAACGCATTTATAATTTAGACAACACATTTACAATGTAGACAACACTTTTACAATCTAGACAACACATTTACAATATAGACAACACATTTACAATATAGACAACACATTTACAATGTAGACAACCCATTTACAATCCAGTCAATGCATTTACAATATAGACAAGCATTTATAATTTAGACAACACATTTACAATGTAGACAACACTTTTATAATGTAGACAACACATTTACAAAATAAACAACACATTTACAATGGAGACAACACATTTACAATATAGACATCACATTTACAATATAGACAACACATTTACAATATAGACAACACATTTACAATATAGACAACGCATTTACAATATAGACATCACATTTACAATATAGACAACACATTTACAATATAGACAACACATTTACAACATAGACAACACATTTACCATATAGACATCACATTTACAATATAGACAACACATTTACAATATAGACATCACATTTACGACATAGACAACACATTTACAATATAGACATCACATTTACAACATAGACAACACATTTACAATATAGACATCACATTTACGACATAGACAACACATTTACAATATAGACATCACATTTACAACATAGACAACACATTTACAATATAGACATCACATTTACAATATAGACAACACATTTACAATATAGACATCACATTTACGACATAGACAACACATTTACAATATAGACAACACATTTACAATATAGACAACACATTTACAACATAGACAACACATTTACAATATAGACAACACATTTACAATATAGACATCACATTTACAATATAGACAACACATTTACAATATAGACATCGCATTTACAATATAGACAACACATTTACAACATAGACAACACATTTACAATATAGACAACACATTTACAATAGAGACAACATTTACGATATAATCTAGTAAATATTTCTGATCACTAACCCATCAACCCAAAAATAATTAATTTATAGAAAAGCGGACATCTCAAAATGTATTTTTATTATTAAACCAAGTTAATTATATTAAAAAAGGCTATTTCTTACCATTCTTATAATTGATTATAATTCATCAAAGTTCTCTTACAAAAAAATTGTTAAAGTTCAGACAAAGGGCATACATTAATTACCTTTTATTTTTCCATAAAAAACATCCAGCATGAATCAGTGGATCTAATTAGCACGTGCATATTTTATTTATTGCACACAACGCGTTTATGGAATAACCTTCATAAGGTATACTCAAAGTAAAAAAATGTGAAAGTCAAAAACAAAAAAAATATATTTAAGAACATAAAATAAAAAGGGCCTTAGGAAGATATCTAAAACCGGTCAACGTTATCTTAAATACAACAATCATGTCAAAGCTAGGGGACGTCGTGGTCGTGATTGTATGGTAGCTGGATTTGTAACTGCTTATGTAATTCGTACCTATCCCCACTAACGTTGTGAGTTCGAACCATGTTCAGGGGAGGTGTACTCGATACAAATTTATGTGATAAAGTTTGTCAGTGACTTGCAGCAAGTCAGTGGTTTTCTCCATCAATAAAACTGACGGCAACGATCTGACTGAAATATTGTTGAAAGTGGCATCAACCACCATAACCCTATCTCCCCTCCCCAAGCTAAAACTGACGTTGTCTATTATTTCTATTTTAGAGTAAACATGTTCCGGGGATTTCATATCTACTCCTAGGAGGACTATTCCTGCTCTCTGCTCTATGTGTATTGTGTCTGGAGGATACAAATAATAAAGCGTTACAGAGTTCTATAGAAATAACAATAAAGGATCCCAAGACAGCGAAAGAATACACAGGCACAAATATTGAGGATAAAAATCATTTTAATATGAAAAAGGAATCTGATACTAGACTTTAGCAAAATACAGTTATATATACATAATAATAAAGGATCCCTATACAGTGGAAGTATACAAAGGGACAATAACAAAGGGTAAAGACTATCTTCAAATAAAACTTAGTATAATACCTGGATTTAGCTAATATAGGGTTATATAGACATAATAATAAAGGATCCCAAACAGCAGAACATTACATAAGGACGAACATAAAGGATAATCTATTTTGAAATATAAAAAAAGAGTATAATGCTAGTATTTAGCTAAATATGTTTTGGCATCATCTATGTTCATTATACATGCATACCAATGTAGGCCTAATTTATATGAATTTGTCATCATGAGCGAAGTAAAACACTAACAGCGTAACTACATGTATCACAGAGCAATGATGTGGAGTTGTCGTCCCTGTTGCTATTTATAGCGAGAACTAGAAAGCTGTACAGCCGCTTTAGAAAGATGAAATATGCACGAGAAACAGTATTGTTTTTGGGGCCTGGGTGGCTCAATGAGTTAGGTCGTTGGATCTAACAACTCATTCAAGCCTATCACCAGTACGGCGTGGGTTCCCGCCCAGCTTTGTAAATTACAAAAAGGGTGCACTCGACTCGCAGCCTCAAGTGATAAAGTTTACCAGGTGCTTTCCCAGGGTCGCTGATTCTCTCCGGGTACCCTGGCTTCCTCCACCACTAAAACTGGTTGCCATGATATAGCTGAAATATTGCTGAAAGTGGCGTTAAATAACAACATTCAAATTCAAATTCAGTATTGTTTTTTTCAAGTACGGGTCGATATTATACGATATATTATGTACTATTAAATATTAAGACAAGTAAATCATTTATATACAAGTACATGTAGTTGTTTTTAACTGTCATACTGTTTCCCATGGGGTCCGGGGTATCATCAGCCCAGTGGTCAGAGTTTCGGCACTTACCAGATTTCTTATCATATTTGTTATTTTAAAAACGTTTCCTGAGTAATTTTTATCAAGTGCGTTTAAAATCGAAAGATTTGATAGCAAAATCATTTTTATTATAGTTGGGGGCAAGAACACCCAAGGGCCTAAGCATGATATCTAAATCGACTAAGGTCACATGTGCCTGAGGGAGGAGAACATTGGTTTTGATAAGAATTGCATAATTTATAAACTGCGAATATTATATATGTCATTCCGGTCTTAGACAGGGTATATAATGTCACATTCACGGATTATGATTTATATTCCATGAGCCGAAGGCGAATGGAATATAAATCATAATTACACCTTATATAAGAATGCTGGATTCTGATTGGTTAATAGCCCTGATATTTTTTTTACAAATTCAGGCCCTGCATTGTGAATTTGCAGAATTTTACTTCATGTAGGTGTATTTGCATAAGATTTAACTTTTTTCATGGTATTTGCAAAATCATATTTGCCTTTTTTACCCTCGCGAGCCTCATCCCGCCCAAATATTCGGAACATTTCGAATGTTAACCTCACGATCAACCAAGCGTTTGATTTCCGGAAGTGCTTCGAATGTACATAAATAAAAATGTCAGACGACACGGCTGCAGGCGGTCGTTATGGTGTAGCAGATGATGAAGCCATCGAACTGCTAACGGAAGAGGCACAGGCAAAAAACACAAAAAAATCCACCAAGTATGCAGTGAAGTTACTTTATGACTATTGTTTGTGGAAGGAACTAGATCCAGAATTTGAAAACAGAACCGCGTCTGACCTGAACAAACTGCTGAAACAGTTTTATGCAAATGTACGTCATGTTGACGGTGAATACTACAATCGTAACAGTCTGTGTATAATCCGTCAGTCCATAAACAGACATTTGAAGCAACCACCGCACAGTAAACCGTACGATATTATGACAGGAGTTGAATTCAAGGAAGCCAATAACACTTTCAAAGCTATGTGCAAGAAACTAAGGAAGGAGGGAAAAGGACAAGTGGAACATAAAAGGTCTATCGTGAAAGGTGATATCAAGAGACTTTATGAACATTCGTATGTCTTCAACACAACTTCGCCCAGTGGACTTCTGAACAAGGTGTGGTTCGAGGTCTTGCTATACTTTTGTCGCAGAGGTCAGGAAAACTTACGGGATATGAAACCGTCAGATTTTGAAGTTTCTAATGATGATTCATGAAAGAATTATGTTCATAAAACTGTGTCTGAGATAACAACAAATCACCAAGGTGTAGACAATGAAAACTATGAACCAGAAGGTGGCAGGATGTATGCAACAGGAACAATTTTATGTCCTGTGTCATCGTTTCAAAAGTATTTATCCAAACTCAATCCAAAATGTAATGCACTATGGCAAAGGCCAAGGGACTCGTTTGATGAAAATGACAGTATCTGGTTTGCAAATAAACCTTTAGGGAAAAATGCCTTGGCTAACATGATGTCCAATATTTCGAAAAGTGCCCACCTTTCTAAAAAACTACACTAACCACTGTGTCAGAGCTACGTGTATAACTGTATTAAGTGAATCGGGATTCGAGGCCAGGCACATTGTTACTATTTCTGGTCATAGAAATGAACAGAGTGTACAAAACTATGTACGTGCCCCAAAACGCAATATGTCGGCATCTATTTCATCGTTTACTACAACTACACACGTAACTGCTGCCACTGAGCATTTGGATATCAACGCAAGTGATGATCAACAAACTGTCGATAAAACAGTTGACAATGATATTGATGAAAATGATCTTGTTATGTCAGTAGCTGAGTATGACAATTTAGTGGACAGTATTAACCGAGGACAGACTGAGCTTCATCCGCTTTCAGACAGCACTAACATTCCTGCTGTTGACAATGCATATGGAAATAATTTGAAGCGACCGATAAACTTCAACAATTGCCAAGTGACAATTCACATGATTTCATGAACTTTGAACAAAACGTGTTAAATTGTTAATGTTTATTCTTATTCAACGAGCATTAAAGTTATAAATTTTAAAAGTTCATTTTTTGTTCAATTTCAATTGAAAAAAAAAAAAATTCTGGTGGTACATGTATGCTGTTTTAAAGTGAATTGTTTTAGAAGCTAAACATTAATTTCCTTATAACGAAAACTGTGCTCCATTGATTTTGGGGAACATTTCCTGTTTTTCAACAAAATAGAAAAACAAAGCAAAGCAAAAACTGATGACAGTGACATGAGACATTGAAATGACTATATACTCAAACTAAAAACATGAACATATCAATTTAACCAATAAAATGAACAAATAAGTGATTACATCATGTGTACATGGCAAAATAAACCCTAAACAAATGTGTTCCATAATGGATTTTTATATTAAGAAGTCAACAAACAAAATACAGACATTTAACATACAGAAAAAAAATCATTTTCCACTTGAATAAATGATATTCGATGTAATTAAACAGATATATCATGTTTGAGAGGGGAAATTTCATCATCTCTCGACTGGTATTTTTTCGCAAAAACCCCTCTCAAACATGATATATCTGTTTATAAGCCGTGAATGTGACATTATATACCCTGTCTATGGCCGGAATATCTATTATATTATAGCTCACATCTTCATATTTAAGGAAGAAAAGAAAAAAAACGAAAAGAAACAAAAAAACACGATGCCAGTGCCGTATGGAAACGCCAAACTAATTTGGAATTTTCGATACATAAATTTGTATCGAAGAGAAAGAGAAAATTTTGCATGATTTTTATGTTTTTTGTAATTCAAATTAAATATCAGTTAAAACAGAACTTGGTTTTCTATAATCCTAAAATTATCTGAATAACAGATATACATTTTTATTACGGATTTAACCATTGTTTTTTTAAATACAGAACCCAACTGTATTGAATATATTTGCGTCTTTTATTTTCATTTTTCGTATTTCTAGATGTCCCTTTCCGTACCTCTGGCATGCTTTCTTCAATGACGTCAAAATATTTATCACGTCATTTTACATGTATGAGGTCTCTTATGAAGGAAAATATTGTATTAACTTTCTAAATCAATACAATTTCATATGTAGTAAATTGTTTAAGCTTTATAAATATAACATACAAAACAAAACAGCAGGTTATGGGAAACCATTTCAATAATTTAAATGTTAACAACATGTAAACAAAACCTTGGTGTGGCCCCATGACGTCGAATGTTTTCAAGGCTCTTGAAACGTTTTGTTTATAATTATGTTCATCACGTTATGGTACAGCCGTGGAACATATGAGTTTGCTGAATCGATCAGGTATTTGTGCCGGAATTATATGTTGTAATATATTTTTGTTCATGAAGCCGTTTTGAGTATAAAAACAGCATTTAATTTGGCAAAAATACATGTATTTTTCCGTATTATGCTATCGATTCAGTGAAGCGGAATTTTTTGTCGTCCATGTTGTTATCGTTTTTGGGAGACTGAAATATGCAGGGGCCCCTCGACGGGATAGAAATATGTCTTATGTATACGGCTACAGAGGTATACATAGCTTGATGTATACGGCTTGTTATCCAATCAGAATCCTTACATTTTTATGTGAGTAATAATATCAATGAATAATCTGATAAACCATGTATGTGCCTAAACACTGATTACTGGGCGGACTATACCCTCGGGGTCTATTAGTTCACCAGCAGAGGTATCGAACACGTGATAATGATGAAAACGTAGATAGCTAATTGAGTGCGCGTGACGAGTCTTTGCCATAACCTTTAGCAGGTACGTTCATAATCGAAAGATTGGAATGATAAATAATTATAAAATCATTACGGGGCCTGGGTGGCTCAATGAGTTAGGTCGTTGGATCTAACAACTCATACAAGCCTATCACCAATAAGGCGTGGGTTCGTGCCCGGCTTTGTAAATTTCAAAAAGGGTGTACTCGACTCGCAGCCGTAAATGATAATCTTTACCAGTTGCTTGCCCATGGTTGGTGGTTCTCTACGGGTACTCCAGCTTCTTCCACCACTAAAACTAGTCGCCATGATATAGCTGAAATATTGCTGAAAATTGCGTTCAACACAAAAAAAATCAAAATATTCAAATTCAATCAGCAAACACTGGTTGTTTTGAAGTCAGTATAAAGTGACATAGTAGCGCCATATATTTACATGCGGACTGTTGTTGCATTGAGCTCATAAAAATCCGAGTTGGCGAGTTGGTCTTTCCAAAATGGGCATTATCATTATCTCATCAAAGGAAGTTTTTTCACGCCATGATATGACTGACAAAATTGCTCACAACGCCTAACACAACAATTATTTACCCACTTATTCACTCACTTACTTGCATATGTCTGCTAATTTTTAAACACTAAAATTCAAATAATCCTCGCTTCCAAATCTAAGTTATTCCCCTTTGTACAGGTGATGAAAATATTTGAATGATCCGATTATTTAAATATTAACCGTTTAATCGCTGTTCAAAAAGGCATTGACTAACGTTATCGCATAAAGTTATGAAAGGAAAGTTTAAGTAGTGATGATCAACAATTCCGCCAATATCAACAAAACAAACAACAACATCTCCCTTTAACTCACTGAAAACACAAAAAGACGTTAGGAATTCAGGTTCTGGCTTGGAACAGGCACGACATTGTAGGAGGACTACACCAGTTATTCAGATATCTATCATTCCCTCTTGATATCTGAATCTCCAACAGTAATACATACATAATGATAAGAAACCTGCAAAGATTCGCTTTAATTAGAAAAAGCGCTCAATATCACAAAAAATGAATGACAACATACATATGGACAGTACAATAATTATAATAGCTGGATCAATGGTGTATCAAATACTAGTACACCTTAATTTGGAAGTGAATCAAACTCACAACTGCAATAGTGATAAACGTTGATGACATATGTAAATAAGGGTAATAACAAAATTACCTAACTCCGAACAATCTTACCAAAGGGAAAGCCAAAACTTATATATAAACAGACAAAATCAGTCAACAACCGGAAAACTGGGAAAACCGTAATGACCCTGACAAAGAAATGGTGGGTTGAATAAGAATTTACGGCGCCAAACCTCCTGATTTCATTACGGTTCAAAGGTTCCGGCTGTCACTATAACAGTATTTATCATCCTTCCCTCCGGATATATCTACCTGCTGGCTCCATAAACAAAACTCGTATCAAAGTCCGCGTGAGCTGAGCAGGACTTATCAACAGTCAGCAGGAGTTATCACCNAGTAGTCAACGCAGTACTAAATTCAGTGATGAGGGTGGAATATTTTCCGTGAACCAATTAAACTATCATACGATCACGATGTCACGCTTGTAGAATAAAGAGATGTATTATACCCCACATAATAAAGAATCAATTCTATTGGTTAAAAGATAATCACATGACATAAAATAATCTGGATATTTTTGCTTCTAATCACCGCCAACGGTGAATAACCTCAAGAATTACACACGTCCATTGAATAACCCTATTATTCAACGGTGAATAAAATCAATTACACCCCAGGTCTATTGTTAAACCATATGCTTTCTATCTCTGAAACTGCCTTTCTATGAATTACTTTATTGTTATAAGAACAATAGCCTGTGTTCACAGGGTATGACGACAGGGGTTTCTGGAAATCCTTGTCTTCACACCCTGTGAGCAAGGCCTAGTGTGCCTACAACAATGAAATAATTAATTACCACTCAGCTGAAGATAACACGAAAACTGTATATTGAAAAACTGAAAAAGAAAACATAAAGATCTTGTTAATGAAGTATAGTCTGAAAAATATCCAAGCAATCGTTAAAAAAAAAAAAATAAAAAAATAATCGGGGGAAAAAACTTGGTCGG